>CATIYB010000022.1:0-145611 GCA_949715645.1 Portevinia maculata | reverse complement strand
TGGGGATACAACTAATTTGGACTTTGTAACTTCATTGTTGTAAGTATACAATGAATATTAGTAGTGAGTACAACATTTCAACTGCATATTCATCGATAAACCACCCAAAGGCTCGGAATATTTTCATGGAATACGTTTAGGAATACTAATAAATTGATTAATATAGTCGAGTAGTTCTGAAGTATTAAGTGAAAGCTAGCATGCATTTACGTGCCAACGACTTTACCACGTTGAAAGAATCGGTTCCCGTTTGATCACCGAAATTAAACGACGTCGGCGCGAGTACTACTTGGATGGGGACCCGTAACTTTGGGAATGAAAAAAAATAATAAAAAAAGGTAAGAATTAAAAGTTACCCCCTAGAGTAGCGCGTGTTGTTGGCATCTTTCAAAGCATTTCCAGGCCGGGTCGAAAGGCCCGGCCGCTGCCAATTTTAACGAAATTACGACAACAATGTTGTACTAGTGATTGTTAAATTTGCAAAACATACGCGGTTCTAAAAATATGCTCAAATACAAAAAAAAAATGTATGTATGTATGAGAACCCTGTAATAATGGTAATGTAAACAAATGAATGTTGCATCGAAATGCTGCTCTCAGTTGTCATTGTCAAGCTGGACGGAAGCAGGCAGTAAACGCAGAGGAGTCGGACTACATTACATCTGAAGGTTCAAATCCCGCCGTGGCCAAGAAACATGTTAAAGGTTTTTCCATAAGAATGTCTGACAACACGGAATGGTCTTACTCAACTCAGTTGTCAAATGTCTAGACAAGCAGGCACAGTGGCGCAGAAGTTAGTGTGTTGTTGTCTTAAAGGTCTTAGGTTCTTCAAATCCCGCCACAGTGGCCAAGTAAAAGTTTTTTCACTGATACCTCTTGCGAATGTTTGACAATTATGTGTCAGTCACTAACCACTAACGATCCAGAAGTTACCTTGTCTTCCACAAAGTCCTTCCAACCCCATCGCCATAGCCAAGCCCATTGAGTCGCATTAAAAAAACTTTTCAAAATGCCTTTAACTGCGTGTTAAAAACAGCATTTCTAAATCATAGATTGTGGCCAAACGGGACTTCCAGGAAAGTCGGGAATAATTGTGTCCTGTAGGCAGACTCGTCACCTTTCGAACGGCACATAGCTCCTTGGTCTGAGAGCAGTATTCGCCATGACCTCCTCTCTACCAATTTCGCCATCCACACTCCAAACCCATTAGAAGTTAATATGGATTATTGCATTGGTGCAAGCACACTTCGAATAAGTTTATGTGAACGATTAATATATACAAATTTTATTTGATTTGTAAATTTAATTTAATTCTCCACGAACCTTTATCGAAAACCACCATTCACAATTCTTGCAAGATCTACAAATGCCTGCAGCCATAAAATGCCATAATAAATAGGATCCAATTAGAATTGAGTATGGATATTCTACATTATAGTTAAAGTTTCAACATTTCAACTGCATACTCGTCGATAAACCACGCAAAAATTATAAATATTTTCATAGAATACTCTTAGGAACACAAATAAACTGACTATTTGTACTGAATATAAATAAATATTTATGCCCGTGAATATGTGATAAATATTTATAATATTAACTTCAGATTTCCATTACTGCATATGCAATGAATGTTGGGAATAGTTGTGTCGTGTAGCCAGACTCCTCACCTTTCTAATGAGCTATAACAGGTTACTCTGAGAGCAGTATTTCTATACTCTTGGCTACAACAGCTGCTAATTAGAAAAGGACCAACTCTGCCCGCCATGTATTGTATATACACCTCCTATTAGACCAATTTCTCCATCCACACTACTCTGAGACTGCACATGAGTATACAATGAATGTTGGTAAGTAAGTACAATAATGTATGTTGGTAGCGAATAAACATTTCAACTGCATACTCGTCGATAAACCATGCAAATAAACATTTATGCCCGTGAATATGTGATAAATATTTATAATATTATCTTCATTACTGCACATGAATATGCAATGAATGTTGGTATATTAAGCATATTCTTTTTGTTGCATATGTGCCGGTAGATGGTGAAATGATTTGTTAGATTTTTGATGGCATACTTTTGGGGATACAACTAATTTGGACTTTGTAACTTCATTGTTGTAAGTATACAATGAATATTAGTAGTGAGTACAACATTTCAACTGCATATTCATCGATAAACCACCCAAAGGCTCGGAATATTTTCATGGAATACGTTTAGGAATACTAATAAATTGATTAATATAGTCGAGTAGTTCTGAAGTATTAAGTGAAAGCTAGCATGCATTTACGTGCCAACGACTTTACCACGTTGAAAGAATCGGTTCCCGTTTGATCACCGAAATTAAACGACGTCGGCGCGAGTACTACTTGGATGGGGACCCGTAACTTTGGGAATGAAAAAAAATAATAAAAAAAGGTAAGAATTAAAAGTTACCCCCTAGAGTAGCGCGTGTTGTTGGCATCTTTCAAAGCATTTCCAGGCCGGGTCGAAAGGCCCGGCCGCTGCCAATTTTAACGAAATTACGACAACAATGTTGTACTAGTGATTGTTAAATTTGCAAAACATACGCGGTTCTAAAAATATGCTCAAATACAAAAAAAAAATGTATGTATGTATGAGAACCCTGTAATAATGGTAATGTAAACAAATGAATGTTGCATCGAAATGCTGCTCTCAGTTGTCATTGTCAAGCTGGACGGAAGCAGGCAGTAAACGCAGAGGAGTCGGACTACATTACATCTGAAGGTTCAAATCCCGCCGTGGCCAAGAAACATGTTAAAGGTTTTTCCATAAGAATGTCTGACAACACGGAATGGTCTTACTCAACTCAGTTGTCAAATGTCTAGACAAGCAGGCACAGTGGCGCAGAAGTTAGTGTGTTGTTGTCTTAAAGGTCTTAGGTTCTTCAAATCCCGCCACAGTGGCCAAGTAAAAGTTTTTTCACTGATACCTCTTGCGAATGTTTGACAATTATGTGTCAGTCACTAACCACTAACGATCCAGAAGTTACCTTGTCTTCCACAAAGTCCTTCCAACCCCATCGCCATAGCCAAGCCCATTGAGTCGCATTAAAAAAACTTTTCAAAATGCCTTTAACTGCGTGTTAAAAACAGCATTTCTAAATCATAGATTGTGGCCAAACGGGACTTCCAGGAAAGTCGGGAATAATTGTGTCCTGTAGGCAGACTCGTCACCTTTCGAACGGCACATAGCTCCTTGGTCTGAGAGCAGTATTCGCCATGACCTCCTCTCTACCAATTTCGCCATCCACACTCCAAACCCATTAGAAGTTAATATGGATTATTGCATTGGTGCAAGCACACTTCGAATAAGTTTATGTGAACGATTAATATATACAAATTTTATTTGATTTGTAAATTTAATTTAATTCTCCACGAACCTTTATCGAAAACCACCATTCACAATTCTTGCAAGATCTACAAATGCCTGCAGCCATAAAATGCCATAATAAATAGGATCCAATTAGAATTGAGTATGGATATTCTACATTATAGTTAAAGTTTCAACATTTCAACTGCATACTCGTCGATAAACCACGCAAAAATTATAAATATTTTCATAGAATACTCTTAGGAACACAAATAAACTGACTATTTGTACTGAATATAAATAAATATTTATGCCCGTGAATATGTGATAAATATTTATAATATTAACTTCAGATTTCCATTACTGCATATGCAATGAATGTTGGGAATAGTTGTGTCGTGTAGCCAGACTCCTCACCTTTCTAATGAGCTATAACAGGTTACTCTGAGAGCAGTATTTCTATACTCTTGGCTACAACAGCTGCTAATTAGAAAAGGACCAACTCTGCCCGCCATGTATTGTATATACACCTCCTATTAGACCAATTTCTCCATCCACACTACTCTGAGACTGCACATGAGTATACAATGAATGTTGGTAAGTAAGTACAATAATGTATGTTGGTAGCGAATAAACATTTCAACTGCATACTCGTCGATAAACCATGCAAATAAACATTTATGCCCGTGAATATGTGATAAATATTTATAATATTATCTTCATTACTGCACATGAATATGCAATGAATGTTGGTATATTAAGCATATTCTTTTTGTTGCATATGTGCCGGTAGATGGTGAAATGATTTGTTAGATTTTTGATGGCATACTTTTGGGGATACAACTAATTTGGACTTTGTAACTTCATTGTTGTAAGTATACAATGAATATTAGTAGTGAGTACAACATTTCAACTGCATATTCATCGATAAACCACCCAAAGGCTCGGAATATTTTCATGGAATACGTTTAGGAATACTAATAAATTGATTAATATAGTCGAGTAGTTCTGAAGTATTAAGTGAAAGCTAGCATGCATTTACGTGCCAACGACTTTACCACGTTGAAAGAATCGGTTCCCGTTTGATCACCGAAATTAAACGACGTCGGCGCGAGTACTACTTGGATGGGGACCCGTAACTTTGGGAATGAAAAAAAATAATAAAAAAAGGTAAGAATTAAAAGTTACCCCCTAGAGTAGCGCGTGTTGTTGGCATCTTTCAAAGCATTTCCAGGCCGGGTCGAAAGGCCCGGCCGCTGCCAATTTTAACGAAATTACGACAACAATGTTGTACTAGTGATTGTTAAATTTGCAAAACATACGCGGTTCTAAAAATATGCTCAAATACAAAAAAAAAATGTATGTATGTATGAGAACCCTGTAATAATGGTAATGTAAACAAATGAATGTTGCATCGAAATGCTGCTCTCAGTTGTCATTGTCAAGCTGGACGGAAGCAGGCAGTAAACGCAGAGGAGTCGGACTACATTACATCTGAAGGTTCAAATCCCGCCGTGGCCAAGAAACATGTTAAAGGTTTTTCCATAAGAATGTCTGACAACACGGAATGGTCTTACTCAACTCAGTTGTCAAATGTCTAGACAAGCAGGCACAGTGGCGCAGAAGTTAGTGTGTTGTTGTCTTAAAGGTCTTAGGTTCTTCAAATCCCGCCACAGTGGCCAAGTAAAAGTTTTTTCACTGATACCTCTTGCGAATGTTTGACAATTATGTGTCAGTCACTAACCACTAACGATCCAGAAGTTACCTTGTCTTCCACAAAGTCCTTCCAACCCCATCGCCATAGCCAAGCCCATTGAGTCGCATTAAAAAAACTTTTCAAAATGCCTTTAACTGCGTGTTAAAAACAGCATTTCTAAATCATAGATTGTGGCCAAACGGGACTTCCAGGAAAGTCGGGAATAATTGTGTCCTGTAGGCAGACTCGTCACCTTTCGAACGGCACATAGCTCCTTGGTCTGAGAGCAGTATTCGCCATGACCTCCTCTCTACCAATTTCGCCATCCACACTCCAAACCCATTAGAAGTTAATATGGATTATTGCATTGGTGCAAGCACACTTCGAATAAGTTTATGTGAACGATTAATATATACAAATTTTATTTGATTTGTAAATTTAATTTAATTCTCCACGAACCTTTATCGAAAACCACCATTCACAATTCTTGCAAGATCTACAAATGCCTGCAGCCATAAAATGCCATAATAAATAGGATCCAATTAGAATTGAGTATGGATATTCTACATTATAGTTAAAGTTTCAACATTTCAACTGCATACTCGTCGATAAACCACGCAAAAATTATAAATATTTTCATAGAATACTCTTAGGAACACAAATAAACTGACTATTTGTACTGAATATAAATAAATATTTATGCCCGTGAATATGTGATAAATATTTATAATATTAACTTCAGATTTCCATTACTGCATATGCAATGAATGTTGGGAATAGTTGTGTCGTGTAGCCAGACTCCTCACCTTTCTAATGAGCTATAACAGGTTACTCTGAGAGCAGTATTTCTATACTCTTGGCTACAACAGCTGCTAATTAGAAAAGGACCAACTCTGCCCGCCATGTATTGTATATACACCTCCTATTAGACCAATTTCTCCATCCACACTACTCTGAGACTGCACATGAGTATACAATGAATGTTGGTAAGTAAGTACAATAATGTATGTTGGTAGCGAATAAACATTTCAACTGCATACTCGTCGATAAACCATGCAAATAAACATTTATGCCCGTGAATATGTGATAAATATTTATAATATTATCTTCATTACTGCACATGAATATGCAATGAATGTTGGTATATTAAGCATATTCTTTTTGTTGCATATGTGCCGGTAGATGGTGAAATGATTTGTTAGATTTTTGATGGCATACTTTTGGGGATACAACTAATTTGGACTTTGTAACTTCATTGTTGTAAGTATACAATGAATATTAGTAGTGAGTACAACATTTCAACTGCATATTCATCGATAAACCACCCAAAGGCTCGGAATATTTTCATGGAATACGTTTAGGAATACTAATAAATTGATTAATATAGTCGAGTAGTTCTGAAGTATTAAGTGAAAGCTAGCATGCATTTACGTGCCAACGACTTTACCACGTTGAAAGAATCGGTTCCCGTTTGATCACCGAAATTAAACGACGTCGGCGCGAGTACTACTTGGATGGGGACCCGTAACTTTGGGAATGAAAAAAAATAATAAAAAAAGGTAAGAATTAAAAGTTACCCCCTAGAGTAGCGCGTGTTGTTGGCATCTTTCAAAGCATTTCCAGGCCGGGTCGAAAGGCCCGGCCGCTGCCAATTTTAACGAAATTACGACAACAATGTTGTACTAGTGATTGTTAAATTTGCAAAACATACGCGGTTCTAAAAATATGCTCAAATACAAAAAAAAAATGTATGTATGTATGAGAACCCTGTAATAATGGTAATGTAAACAAATGAATGTTGCATCGAAATGCTGCTCTCAGTTGTCATTGTCAAGCTGGACGGAAGCAGGCAGTAAACGCAGAGGAGTCGGACTACATTACATCTGAAGGTTCAAATCCCGCCGTGGCCAAGAAACATGTTAAAGGTTTTTCCATAAGAATGTCTGACAACACGGAATGGTCTTACTCAACTCAGTTGTCAAATGTCTAGACAAGCAGGCACAGTGGCGCAGAAGTTAGTGTGTTGTTGTCTTAAAGGTCTTAGGTTCTTCAAATCCCGCCACAGTGGCCAAGTAAAAGTTTTTTCACTGATACCTCTTGCGAATGTTTGACAATTATGTGTCAGTCACTAACCACTAACGATCCAGAAGTTACCTTGTCTTCCACAAAGTCCTTCCAACCCCATCGCCATAGCCAAGCCCATTGAGTCGCATTAAAAAAACTTTTCAAAATGCCTTTAACTGCGTGTTAAAAACAGCATTTCTAAATCATAGATTGTGGCCAAACGGGACTTCCAGGAAAGTCGGGAATAATTGTGTCCTGTAGGCAGACTCGTCACCTTTCGAACGGCACATAGCTCCTTGGTCTGAGAGCAGTATTCGCCATGACCTCCTCTCTACCAATTTCGCCATCCACACTCCAAACCCATTAGAAGTTAATATGGATTATTGCATTGGTGCAAGCACACTTCGAATAAGTTTATGTGAACGATTAATATATACAAATTTTATTTGATTTGTAAATTTAATTTAATTCTCCACGAACCTTTATCGAAAACCACCATTCACAATTCTTGCAAGATCTACAAATGCCTGCAGCCATAAAATGCCATAATAAATAGGATCCAATTAGAATTGAGTATGGATATTCTACATTATAGTTAAAGTTTCAACATTTCAACTGCATACTCGTCGATAAACCACGCAAAAATTATAAATATTTTCATAGAATACTCTTAGGAACACAAATAAACTGACTATTTGTACTGAATATAAATAAATATTTATGCCCGTGAATATGTGATAAATATTTATAATATTAACTTCAGATTTCCATTACTGCATATGCAATGAATGTTGGGAATAGTTGTGTCGTGTAGCCAGACTCCTCACCTTTCTAATGAGCTATAACAGGTTACTCTGAGAGCAGTATTTCTATACTCTTGGCTACAACAGCTGCTAATTAGAAAAGGACCAACTCTGCCCGCCATGTATTGTATATACACCTCCTATTAGACCAATTTCTCCATCCACACTACTCTGAGACTGCACATGAGTATACAATGAATGTTGGTAAGTAAGTACAATAATGTATGTTGGTAGCGAATAAACATTTCAACTGCATACTCGTCGATAAACCATGCAAATAAACATTTATGCCCGTGAATATGTGATAAATATTTATAATATTATCTTCATTACTGCACATGAATATGCAATGAATGTTGGTATATTAAGCATATTCTTTTTGTTGCATATGTGCCGGTAGATGGTGAAATGATTTGTTAGATTTTTGATGGCATACTTTTGGGGATACAACTAATTTGGACTTTGTAACTTCATTGTTGTAAGTATACAATGAATATTAGTAGTGAGTACAACATTTCAACTGCATATTCATCGATAAACCACCCAAAGGCTCGGAATATTTTCATGGAATACGTTTAGGAATACTAATAAATTGATTAATATAGTCGAGTAGTTCTGAAGTATTAAGTGAAAGCTAGCATGCATTTACGTGCCAACGACTTTACCACGTTGAAAGAATCGGTTCCCGTTTGATCACCGAAATTAAACGACGTCGGCGCGAGTACTACTTGGATGGGGACCCGTAACTTTGGGAATGAAAAAAAATAATAAAAAAAGGTAAGAATTAAAAGTTACCCCCTAGAGTAGCGCGTGTTGTTGGCATCTTTCAAAGCATTTCCAGGCCGGGTCGAAAGGCCCGGCCGCTGCCAATTTTAACGAAATTACGACAACAATGTTGTACTAGTGATTGTTAAATTTGCAAAACATACGCGGTTCTAAAAATATGCTCAAATACAAAAAAAAAATGTATGTATGTATGAGAACCCTGTAATAATGGTAATGTAAACAAATGAATGTTGCATCGAAATGCTGCTCTCAGTTGTCATTGTCAAGCTGGACGGAAGCAGGCAGTAAACGCAGAGGAGTCGGACTACATTACATCTGAAGGTTCAAATCCCGCCGTGGCCAAGAAACATGTTAAAGGTTTTTCCATAAGAATGTCTGACAACACGGAATGGTCTTACTCAACTCAGTTGTCAAATGTCTAGACAAGCAGGCACAGTGGCGCAGAAGTTAGTGTGTTGTTGTCTTAAAGGTCTTAGGTTCTTCAAATCCCGCCACAGTGGCCAAGTAAAAGTTTTTTCACTGATACCTCTTGCGAATGTTTGACAATTATGTGTCAGTCACTAACCACTAACGATCCAGAAGTTACCTTGTCTTCCACAAAGTCCTTCCAACCCCATCGCCATAGCCAAGCCCATTGAGTCGCATTAAAAAAACTTTTCAAAATGCCTTTAACTGCGTGTTAAAAACAGCATTTCTAAATCATAGATTGTGGCCAAACGGGACTTCCAGGAAAGTCGGGAATAATTGTGTCCTGTAGGCAGACTCGTCACCTTTCGAACGGCACATAGCTCCTTGGTCTGAGAGCAGTATTCGCCATGACCTCCTCTCTACCAATTTCGCCATCCACACTCCAAACCCATTAGAAGTTAATATGGATTATTGCATTGGTGCAAGCACACTTCGAATAAGTTTATGTGAACGATTAATATATACAAATTTTATTTGATTTGTAAATTTAATTTAATTCTCCACGAACCTTTATCGAAAACCACCATTCACAATTCTTGCAAGATCTACAAATGCCTGCAGCCATAAAATGCCATAATAAATAGGATCCAATTAGAATTGAGTATGGATATTCTACATTATAGTTAAAGTTTCAACATTTCAACTGCATACTCGTCGATAAACCACGCAAAAATTATAAATATTTTCATAGAATACTCTTAGGAACACAAATAAACTGACTATTTGTACTGAATATAAATAAATATTTATGCCCGTGAATATGTGATAAATATTTATAATATTAACTTCAGATTTCCATTACTGCATATGCAATGAATGTTGGGAATAGTTGTGTCGTGTAGCCAGACTCCTCACCTTTCTAATGAGCTATAACAGGTTACTCTGAGAGCAGTATTTCTATACTCTTGGCTACAACAGCTGCTAATTAGAAAAGGACCAACTCTGCCCGCCATGTATTGTATATACACCTCCTATTAGACCAATTTCTCCATCCACACTACTCTGAGACTGCACATGAGTATACAATGAATGTTGGTAAGTAAGTACAATAATGTATGTTGGTAGCGAATAAACATTTCAACTGCATACTCGTCGATAAACCATGCAAATAAACATTTATGCCCGTGAATATGTGATAAATATTTATAATATTATCTTCATTACTGCACATGAATATGCAATGAATGTTGGTATATTAAGCATATTCTTTTTGTTGCATATGTGCCGGTAGATGGTGAAATGATTTGTTAGATTTTTGATGGCATACTTTTGGGGATACAACTAATTTGGACTTTGTAACTTCATTGTTGTAAGTATACAATGAATATTAGTAGTGAGTACAACATTTCAACTGCATATTCATCGATAAACCACCCAAAGGCTCGGAATATTTTCATGGAATACGTTTAGGAATACTAATAAATTGATTAATATAGTCGAGTAGTTCTGAAGTATTAAGTGAAAGCTAGCATGCATTTACGTGCCAACGACTTTACCACGTTGAAAGAATCGGTTCCCGTTTGATCACCGAAATTAAACGACGTCGGCGCGAGTACTACTTGGATGGGGACCCGTAACTTTGGGAATGAAAAAAAATAATAAAAAAAGGTAAGAATTAAAAGTTACCCCCTAGAGTAGCGCGTGTTGTTGGCATCTTTCAAAGCATTTCCAGGCCGGGTCGAAAGGCCCGGCCGCTGCCAATTTTAACGAAATTACGACAACAATGTTGTACTAGTGATTGTTAAATTTGCAAAACATACGCGGTTCTAAAAATATGCTCAAATACAAAAAAAAAATGTATGTATGTATGAGAACCCTGTAATAATGGTAATGTAAACAAATGAATGTTGCATCGAAATGCTGCTCTCAGTTGTCATTGTCAAGCTGGACGGAAGCAGGCAGTAAACGCAGAGGAGTCGGACTACATTACATCTGAAGGTTCAAATCCCGCCGTGGCCAAGAAACATGTTAAAGGTTTTTCCATAAGAATGTCTGACAACACGGAATGGTCTTACTCAACTCAGTTGTCAAATGTCTAGACAAGCAGGCACAGTGGCGCAGAAGTTAGTGTGTTGTTGTCTTAAAGGTCTTAGGTTCTTCAAATCCCGCCACAGTGGCCAAGTAAAAGTTTTTTCACTGATACCTCTTGCGAATGTTTGACAATTATGTGTCAGTCACTAACCACTAACGATCCAGAAGTTACCTTGTCTTCCACAAAGTCCTTCCAACCCCATCGCCATAGCCAAGCCCATTGAGTCGCATTAAAAAAACTTTTCAAAATGCCTTTAACTGCGTGTTAAAAACAGCATTTCTAAATCATAGATTGTGGCCAAACGGGACTTCCAGGAAAGTCGGGAATAATTGTGTCCTGTAGGCAGACTCGTCACCTTTCGAACGGCACATAGCTCCTTGGTCTGAGAGCAGTATTCGCCATGACCTCCTCTCTACCAATTTCGCCATCCACACTCCAAACCCATTAGAAGTTAATATGGATTATTGCATTGGTGCAAGCACACTTCGAATAAGTTTATGTGAACGATTAATATATACAAATTTTATTTGATTTGTAAATTTAATTTAATTCTCCACGAACCTTTATCGAAAACCACCATTCACAATTCTTGCAAGATCTACAAATGCCTGCAGCCATAAAATGCCATAATAAATAGGATCCAATTAGAATTGAGTATGGATATTCTACATTATAGTTAAAGTTTCAACATTTCAACTGCATACTCGTCGATAAACCACGCAAAAATTATAAATATTTTCATAGAATACTCTTAGGAACACAAATAAACTGACTATTTGTACTGAATATAAATAAATATTTATGCCCGTGAATATGTGATAAATATTTATAATATTAACTTCAGATTTCCATTACTGCATATGCAATGAATGTTGGGAATAGTTGTGTCGTGTAGCCAGACTCCTCACCTTTCTAATGAGCTATAACAGGTTACTCTGAGAGCAGTATTTCTATACTCTTGGCTACAACAGCTGCTAATTAGAAAAGGACCAACTCTCCCCGCCATGTATTGTATATACACCTCCTATTAGACCAATTTCTCCATCCACACTACTCTGAGACTGCACATGAGTATACAATGAATGTTGGTAAGTAAGTACAATAATGTATGTTGGTAGCGAATAATGTCGTGTAGCCAGACTCCTCACCTTTCTAATGAGCTATAACAGGTTACTCTGAGAGCAGTATTTCTATACTCTTGGCTACAACAGCTGCTAATTAGAAAAGGACCAACTCTGCCCGCCATGTATTGTATATACACCTCCTATTAGACCAATTTCTCCATCCACACTACTCTGAGACTGCACATGAGTATACAATGAATGTTGGTAAGTAAGTACAATAATGTATGTTGGTAGCGAATAAACATTTCAACTGCATACTCGTCGATAAACCATGCAAATAAACATTTATGCCCGTGAATATGTGATAAATATTTATAATATTATCTTCATTACTGCACATGAATATGCAATGAATGTTGGTATATTAAGCATATTCTTTTTGTTGCATATGTGCCGGTAGATGGTGAAATGATTTGTTAGATTTTTGATGGCATACTTTTGGGGATACAACTAATTTGGACTTTGTAACTTCATTGTTGTAAGTATACAATGAATATTAGTAGTGAGTACAACATTTCAACTGCATATTCATCGATAAACCACCCAAAGGCTCGGAATATTTTCATGGAATACGTTTAGGAATACTAATAAATTGATTAATATAGTCGAGTAGTTCTGAAGTATTAAGTGAAAGCTAGCATGCATTTACGTGCCAACGACTTTACCACGTTGAAAGAATCGGTTCCCGTTTGATCACCGAAATTAAACGACGTCGGCGCGAGTACTACTTGGATGGGGACCCGTAACTTTGGGAATGAAAAAAAATAATAAAAAAAGGTAAGAATTAAAAGTTACCCCCTAGAGTAGCGCGTGTTGTTGGCATCTTTCAAAGCATTTCCAGGCCGGGTCGAAAGGCCCGGCCGCTGCCAATTTTAACGAAATTACGACAACAATGTTGTACTAGTGATTGTTAAATTTGCAAAACATACGCGGTTCTAAAAATATGCTCAAATACAAAAAAAAAATGTATGTATGTATGAGAACCCTGTAATAATGGTAATGTAAACAAATGAATGTTGCATCGAAATGCTGCTCTCAGTTGTCATTGTCAAGCTGGACGGAAGCAGGCAGTAAACGCAGAGGAGTCGGACTACATTACATCTGAAGGTTCAAATCCCGCCGTGGCCAAGAAACATGTTAAAGGTTTTTCCATAAGAATGTCTGACAACACGGAATGGTCTTACTCAACTCAGTTGTCAAATGTCTAGACAAGCAGGCACAGTGGCGCAGAAGTTAGTGTGTTGTTGTCTTAAAGGTCTTAGGTTCTTCAAATCCCGCCACAGTGGCCAAGTAAAAGTTTTTTCACTGATACCTCTTGCGAATGTTTGACAATTATGTGTCAGTCACTAACCACTAACGATCCAGAAGTTACCTTGTCTTCCACAAAGTCCTTCCAACCCCATCGCCATAGCCAAGCCCATTGAGTCGCATTAAAAAAACTTTTCAAAATGCCTTTAACTGCGTGTTAAAAACAGCATTTCTAAATCATAGATTGTGGCCAAACGGGACTTCCAGGAAAGTCGGGAATAATTGTGTCCTGTAGGCAGACTCGTCACCTTTCGAACGGCACATAGCTCCTTGGTCTGAGAGCAGTATTCGCCATGACCTCCTCTCTACCAATTTCGCCATCCACACTCCAAACCCATTAGAAGTTAATATGGATTATTGCATTGGTGCAAGCACACTTCGAATAAGTTTATGTGAACGATTAATATATACAAATTTTATTTGATTTGTAAATTTAATTTAATTCTCCACGAACCTTTATCGAAAACCACCATTCACAATTCTTGCAAGATCTACAAATGCCTGCAGCCATAAAATGCCATAATAAATAGGATCCAATTAGAATTGAGTATGGATATTCTACATTATAGTTAAAGTTTCAACATTTCAACTGCATACTCGTCGATAAACCACGCAAAAATTATAAATATTTTCATAGAATACTCTTAGGAACACAAATAAACTGACTATTTGTACTGAATATAAATAAATATTTATGCCCGTGAATATGTGATAAATATTTATAATATTAACTTCAGATTTCCATTACTGCATATGCAATGAATGTTGGGAATAGTTGTGTCGTGTAGCCAGACTCCTCACCTTTCTAATGAGCTATAACAGGTTACTCTGAGAGCAGTATTTCTATACTCTTGGCTACAACAGCTGCTAATTAGAAAAGGACCAACTCTCCCCGCCATGTATTGTATATACACCTCCTATTAGACCAATTTCTCCATCCACACTACTCTGAGACTGCACATGAGTATACAATGAATGTTGGTAAGTAAGTACAATAATGTATGTTGGTAGCGAATAATGTCGTGTAGCCAGACTCCTCACCTTTCTAATGAGCTATAACAGGTTACTCTGAGAGCAGTATTTCTATACTCTTGGCTACAACAGCTGCTAATTAGAAAAGGACCAACTCTGCCCGCCATGTATTGTATATACACCTCCTATTAGACCAATTTCTCCATCCACACTACTCTGAGACTGCACATGAGTATACAATGAATGTTGGTAAGTAAGTACAATAATGTATGTTGGTAGCGAATAAACATTTCAACTGCATACTCGTCGATAAACCATGCAAATAAACATTTATGCCCGTGAATATGTGATAAATATTTATAATATTATCTTCATTACTGCACATGAATATGCAATGAATGTTGGTATATTAAGCATATTCTTTTTGTTGCATATGTGCCGGTAGATGGTGAAATGATTTGTTAGATTTTTGATGGCATACTTTTGGGGATACAACTAATTTGGACTTTGTAACTTCATTGTTGTAAGTATACAATGAATATTAGTAGTGAGTACAACATTTCAACTGCATATTCATCGATAAACCACCCAAAGGCTCGGAATATTTTCATGGAATACGTTTAGGAATACTAATAAATTGATTAATATAGTCGAGTAGTTCTGAAGTATTAAGTGAAAGCTAGCATGCATTTACGTGCCAACGACTTTACCACGTTGAAAGAATCGGTTCCCGTTTGATCACCGAAATTAAACGACGTCGGCGCGAGTACTACTTGGATGGGGACCCGTAACTTTGGGAATGAAAAAAAATAATAAAAAAAGGTAAGAATTAAAAGTTACCCCCTAGAGTAGCGCGTGTTGTTGGCATCTTTCAAAGCATTTCCAGGCCGGGTCGAAAGGCCCGGCCGCTGCCAATTTTAACGAAATTACGACAACAATGTTGTACTAGTGATTGTTAAATTTGCAAAACATACGCGGTTCTAAAAATATGCTCAAATACAAAAAAAAAATGTATGTATGTATGAGAACCCTGTAATAATGGTAATGTAAACAAATGAATGTTGCATCGAAATGCTGCTCTCAGTTGTCATTGTCAAGCTGGACGGAAGCAGGCAGTAAACGCAGAGGAGTCGGACTACATTACATCTGAAGGTTCAAATCCCGCCGTGGCCAAGAAACATGTTAAAGGTTTTTCCATAAGAATGTCTGACAACACGGAATGGTCTTACTCAACTCAGTTGTCAAATGTCTAGACAAGCAGGCACAGTGGCGCAGAAGTTAGTGTGTTGTTGTCTTAAAGGTCTTAGGTTCTTCAAATCCCGCCACAGTGGCCAAGTAAAAGTTTTTTCACTGATACCTCTTGCGAATGTTTGACAATTATGTGTCAGTCACTAACCACTAACGATCCAGAAGTTACCTTGTCTTCCACAAAGTCCTTCCAACCCCATCGCCATAGCCAAGCCCATTGAGTCGCATTAAAAAAACTTTTCAAAATGCCTTTAACTGCGTGTTAAAAACAGCATTTCTAAATCATAGATTGTGGCCAAACGGGACTTCCAGGAAAGTCGGGAATAATTGTGTCCTGTAGGCAGACTCGTCACCTTTCGAACGGCACATAGCTCCTTGGTCTGAGAGCAGTATTCGCCATGACCTCCTCTCTACCAATTTCGCCATCCACACTCCAAACCCATTAGAAGTTAATATGGATTATTGCATTGGTGCAAGCACACTTCGAATAAGTTTATGTGAACGATTAATATATACAAATTTTATTTGATTTGTAAATTTAATTTAATTCTCCACGAACCTTTATCGAAAACCACCATTCACAATTCTTGCAAGATCTACAAATGCCTGCAGCCATAAAATGCCATAATAAATAGGATCCAATTAGAATTGAGTATGGATATTCTACATTATAGTTAAAGTTTCAACATTTCAACTGCATACTCGTCGATAAACCACGCAAAAATTATAAATATTTTCATAGAATACTCTTAGGAACACAAATAAACTGACTATTTGTACTGAATATAAATAAATATTTATGCCCGTGAATATGTGATAAATATTTATAATATTAACTTCAGATTTCCATTACTGCATATGCAATGAATGTTGGGAATAGTTGTGTCGTGTAGCCAGACTCCTCACCTTTCTAATGAGCTATAACAGGTTACTCTGAGAGCAGTATTTCTATACTCTTGGCTACAACAGCTGCTAATTAGAAAAGGACCAACTCTGCCCGCCATGTATTGTATATACACCTCCTATTAGACCAATTTCTCCATCCACACTACTCTGAGACTGCACATGAGTATACAATGAATGTTGGTAAGTAAGTACAATAATGTATGTTGGTAGCGAATAAACATTTCAACTGCATACTCGTCGATAAACCATGCAAATAAACATTTATGCCCGTGAATATGTGATAAATATTTATAATATTATCTTCATTACTGCACATGAATATGCAATGAATGTTGGTATATTAAGCATATTCTTTTTGTTGCATATGTGCCGGTAGATGGTGAAATGATTTGTTAGATTTTTGATGGCATACTTTTGGGGATACAACTAATTTGGACTTTGTAACTTCATTGTTGTAAGTATACAATGAATATTAGTAGTGAGTACAACATTTCAACTGCATATTCATCGATAAACCACCCAAAGGCTCGGAATATTTTCATGGAATACGTTTAGGAATACTAATAAATTGATTAATATAGTCGAGTAGTTCTGAAGTATTAAGTGAAAGCTAGCATGCATTTACGTGCCAACGACTTTACCACGTTGAAAGAATCGGTTCCCGTTTGATCACCGAAATTAAACGACGTCGGCGCGAGTACTACTTGGATGGGGACCCGTAACTTTGGGAATGAAAAAAAATAATAAAAAAAGGTAAGAATTAAAAGTTACCCCCTAGAGTAGCGCGTGTTGTTGGCATCTTTCAAAGCATTTCCAGGCCGGGTCGAAAGGCCCGGCCGCTGCCAATTTTAACGAAATTACGACAACAATGTTGTACTAGTGATTGTTAAATTTGCAAAACATACGCGGTTCTAAAAATATGCTCAAATACAAAAAAAAAATGTATGTATGTATGAGAACCCTGTAATAATGGTAATGTAAACAAATGAATGTTGCATCGAAATGCTGCTCTCAGTTGTCATTGTCAAGCTGGACGGAAGCAGGCAGTAAACGCAGAGGAGTCGGACTACATTACATCTGAAGGTTCAAATCCCGCCGTGGCCAAGAAACATGTTAAAGGTTTTTCCATAAGAATGTCTGACAACACGGAATGGTCTTACTCAACTCAGTTGTCAAATGTCTAGACAAGCAGGCACAGTGGCGCAGAAGTTAGTGTGTTGTTGTCTTAAAGGTCTTAGGTTCTTCAAATCCCGCCACAGTGGCCAAGTAAAAGTTTTTTCACTGATACCTCTTGCGAATGTTTGACAATTATGTGTCAGTCACTAACCACTAACGATCCAGAAGTTACCTTGTCTTCCACAAAGTCCTTCCAACCCCATCGCCATAGCCAAGCCCATTGAGTCGCATTAAAAAAACTTTTCAAAATGCCTTTAACTGCGTGTTAAAAACAGCATTTCTAAATCATAGATTGTGGCCAAACGGGACTTCCAGGAAAGTCGGGAATAATTGTGTCCTGTAGGCAGACTCGTCACCTTTCGAACGGCACATAGCTCCTTGGTCTGAGAGCAGTATTCGCCATGACCTCCTCTCTACCAATTTCGCCATCCACACTCCAAACCCATTAGAAGTTAATATGGATTATTGCATTGGTGCAAGCACACTTCGAATAAGTTTATGTGAACGATTAATATATACAAATTTTATTTGATTTGTAAATTTAATTTAATTCTCCACGAACCTTTATCGAAAACCACCATTCACAATTCTTGCAAGATCTACAAATGCCTGCAGCCATAAAATGCCATAATAAATAGGATCCAATTAGAATTGAGTATGGATATTCTACATTATAGTTAAAGTTTCAACATTTCAACTGCATACTCGTCGATAAACCACGCAAAAATTATAAATATTTTCATAGAATACTCTTAGGAACACAAATAAACTGACTATTTGTACTGAATATAAATAAATATTTATGCCCGTGAATATGTGATAAATATTTATAATATTAACTTCAGATTTCCATTACTGCATATGCAATGAATGTTGGGAATAGTTGTGTCGTGTAGCCAGACTCCTCACCTTTCTAATGAGCTATAACAGGTTACTCTGAGAGCAGTATTTCTATACTCTTGGCTACAACAGCTGCTAATTAGAAAAGGACCAACTCTCCCCGCCATGTATTGTATATACACCTCCTATTAGACCAATTTCTCCATCCACACTACTCTGAGACTGCACATGAGTATACAATGAATGTTGGTAAGTAAGTACAATAATGTATGTTGGTAGCGAATAATGTCGTGTAGCCAGACTCCTCACCTTTCTAATGAGCTATAACAGGTTACTCTGAGAGCAGTATTTCTATACTCTTGGCTACAACAGCTGCTAATTAGAAAAGGACCAACTCTGCCCGCCATGTATTGTATATACACCTCCTATTAGACCAATTTCTCCATCCACACTACTCTGAGACTGCACATGAGTATACAATGAATGTTGGTAAGTAAGTACAATAATGTATGTTGGTAGCGAATAAACATTTCAACTGCATACTCGTCGATAAACCATGCAAATAAACATTTATGCCCGTGAATATGTGATAAATATTTATAATATTATCTTCATTACTGCACATGAATATGCAATGAATGTTGGTATATTAAGCATATTCTTTTTGTTGCATATGTGCCGGTAGATGGTGAAATGATTTGTTAGATTTTTGATGGCATACTTTTGGGGATACAACTAATTTGGACTTTGTAACTTCATTGTTGTAAGTATACAATGAATATTAGTAGTGAGTACAACATTTCAACTGCATATTCATCGATAAACCACCCAAAGGCTCGGAATATTTTCATGGAATACGTTTAGGAATACTAATAAATTGATTAATATAGTCGAGTAGTTCTGAAGTATTAAGTGAAAGCTAGCATGCATTTACGTGCCAACGACTTTACCACGTTGAAAGAATCGGTTCCCGTTTGATCACCGAAATTAAACGACGTCGGCGCGAGTACTACTTGGATGGGGACCCGTAACTTTGGGAATGAAAAAAAATAATAAAAAAAGGTAAGAATTAAAAGTTACCCCCTAGAGTAGCGCGTGTTGTTGGCATCTTTCAAAGCATTTCCAGGCCGGGTCGAAAGGCCCGGCCGCTGCCAATTTTAACGAAATTACGACAACAATGTTGTACTAGTGATTGTTAAATTTGCAAAACATACGCGGTTCTAAAAATATGCTCAAATACAAAAAAAAAATGTATGTATGTATGAGAACCCTGTAATAATGGTAATGTAAACAAATGAATGTTGCATCGAAATGCTGCTCTCAGTTGTCATTGTCAAGCTGGACGGAAGCAGGCAGTAAACGCAGAGGAGTCGGACTACATTACATCTGAAGGTTCAAATCCCGCCGTGGCCAAGAAACATGTTAAAGGTTTTTCCATAAGAATGTCTGACAACACGGAATGGTCTTACTCAACTCAGTTGTCAAATGTCTAGACAAGCAGGCACAGTGGCGCAGAAGTTAGTGTGTTGTTGTCTTAAAGGTCTTAGGTTCTTCAAATCCCGCCACAGTGGCCAAGTAAAAGTTTTTTCACTGATACCTCTTGCGAATGTTTGACAATTATGTGTCAGTCACTAACCACTAACGATCCAGAAGTTACCTTGTCTTCCACAAAGTCCTTCCAACCCCATCGCCATAGCCAAGCCCATTGAGTCGCATTAAAAAAACTTTTCAAAATGCCTTTAACTGCGTGTTAAAAACAGCATTTCTAAATCATAGATTGTGGCCAAACGGGACTTCCAGGAAAGTCGGGAATAATTGTGTCCTGTAGGCAGACTCGTCACCTTTCGAACGGCACATAGCTCCTTGGTCTGAGAGCAGTATTCGCCATGACCTCCTCTCTACCAATTTCGCCATCCACACTCCAAACCCATTAGAAGTTAATATGGATTATTGCATTGGTGCAAGCACACTTCGAATAAGTTTATGTGAACGATTAATATATACAAATTTTATTTGATTTGTAAATTTAATTTAATTCTCCACGAACCTTTATCGAAAACCACCATTCACAATTCTTGCAAGATCTACAAATGCCTGCAGCCATAAAATGCCATAATAAATAGGATCCAATTAGAATTGAGTATGGATATTCTACATTATAGTTAAAGTTTCAACATTTCAACTGCATACTCGTCGATAAACCACGCAAAAATTATAAATATTTTCATAGAATACTCTTAGGAACACAAATAAACTGACTATTTGTACTGAATATAAATAAATATTTATGCCCGTGAATATGTGATAAATATTTATAATATTAACTTCAGATTTCCATTACTGCATATGCAATGAATGTTGGGAATAGTTGTGTCGTGTAGCCAGACTCCTCACCTTTCTAATGAGCTATAACAGGTTACTCTGAGAGCAGTATTTCTATACTCTTGGCTACAACAGCTGCTAATTAGAAAAGGACCAACTCTCCCCGCCATGTATTGTATATACACCTCCTATTAGACCAATTTCTCCATCCACACTACTCTGAGACTGCACATGAGTATACAATGAATGTTGGTAAGTAAGTACAATAATGTATGTTGGTAGCGAATAATGTCGTGTAGCCAGACTCCTCACCTTTCTAATGAGCTATAACAGGTTACTCTGAGAGCAGTATTTCTATACTCTTGGCTACAACAGCTGCTAATTAGAAAAGGACCAACTCTGCCCGCCATGTATTGTATATACACCTCCTATTAGACCAATTTCTCCATCCACACTACTCTGAGACTGCACATGAGTATACAATGAATGTTGGTAAGTAAGTACAATAATGTATGTTGGTAGCGAATAAACATTTCAACTGCATACTCGTCGATAAACCATGCAAATAAACATTTATGCCCGTGAATATGTGATAAATATTTATAATATTATCTTCATTACTGCACATGAATATGCAATGAATGTTGGTATATTAAGCATATTCTTTTTGTTGCATATGTGCCGGTAGATGGTGAAATGATTTGTTAGATTTTTGATGGCATACTTTTGGGGATACAACTAATTTGGACTTTGTAACTTCATTGTTGTAAGTATACAATGAATATTAGTAGTGAGTACAACATTTCAACTGCATATTCATCGATAAACCACCCAAAGGCTCGGAATATTTTCATGGAATACGTTTAGGAATACTAATAAATTGATTAATATAGTCGAGTAGTTCTGAAGTATTAAGTGAAAGCTAGCATGCATTTACGTGCCAACGACTTTACCACGTTGAAAGAATCGGTTCCCGTTTGATCACCGAAATTAAACGACGTCGGCGCGAGTACTACTTGGATGGGGACCCGTAACTTTGGGAATGAAAAAAAATAATAAAAAAAGGTAAGAATTAAAAGTTACCCCCTAGAGTAGCGCGTGTTGTTGGCATCTTTCAAAGCATTTCCAGGCCGGGTCGAAAGGCCCGGCCGCTGCCAATTTTAACGAAATTACGACAACAATGTTGTACTAGTGATTGTTAAATTTGCAAAACATACGCGGTTCTAAAAATATGCTCAAATACAAAAAAAAAATGTATGTATGTATGAGAACCCTGTAATAATGGTAATGTAAACAAATGAATGTTGCATCGAAATGCTGCTCTCAGTTGTCATTGTCAAGCTGGACGGAAGCAGGCAGTAAACGCAGAGGAGTCGGACTACATTACATCTGAAGGTTCAAATCCCGCCGTGGCCAAGAAACATGTTAAAGGTTTTTCCATAAGAATGTCTGACAACACGGAATGGTCTTACTCAACTCAGTTGTCAAATGTCTAGACAAGCAGGCACAGTGGCGCAGAAGTTAGTGTGTTGTTGTCTTAAAGGTCTTAGGTTCTTCAAATCCCGCCACAGTGGCCAAGTAAAAGTTTTTTCACTGATACCTCTTGCGAATGTTTGACAATTATGTGTCAGTCACTAACCACTAACGATCCAGAAGTTACCTTGTCTTCCACAAAGTCCTTCCAACCCCATCGCCATAGCCAAGCCCATTGAGTCGCATTAAAAAAACTTTTCAAAATGCCTTTAACTGCGTGTTAAAAACAGCATTTCTAAATCATAGATTGTGGCCAAACGGGACTTCCAGGAAAGTCGGGAATAATTGTGTCCTGTAGGCAGACTCGTCACCTTTCGAACGGCACATAGCTCCTTGGTCTGAGAGCAGTATTCGCCATGACCTCCTCTCTACCAATTTCGCCATCCACACTCCAAACCCATTAGAAGTTAATATGGATTATTGCATTGGTGCAAGCACACTTCGAATAAGTTTATGTGAACGATTAATATATACAAATTTTATTTGATTTGTAAATTTAATTTAATTCTCCACGAACCTTTATCGAAAACCACCATTCACAATTCTTGCAAGATCTACAAATGCCTGCAGCCATAAAATGCCATAATAAATAGGATCCAATTAGAATTGAGTATGGATATTCTACATTATAGTTAAAGTTTCAACATTTCAACTGCATACTCGTCGATAAACCACGCAAAAATTATAAATATTTTCATAGAATACTCTTAGGAACACAAATAAACTGACTATTTGTACTGAATATAAATAAATATTTATGCCCGTGAATATGTGATAAATATTTATAATATTAACTTCAGATTTCCATTACTGCATATGCAATGAATGTTGGGAATAGTTGTGTCGTGTAGCCAGACTCCTCACCTTTCTAATGAGCTATAACAGGTTACTCTGAGAGCAGTATTTCTATACTCTTGGCTACAACAGCTGCTAATTAGAAAAGGACCAACTCTGCCCGCCATGTATTGTATATACACCTCCTATTAGACCAATTTCTCCATCCACACTACTCTGAGACTGCACATGAGTATACAATGAATGTTGGTAAGTAAGTACAATAATGTATGTTGGTAGCGAATAAACATTTCAACTGCATACTCGTCGATAAACCATGCAAATAAACATTTATGCCCGTGAATATGTGATAAATATTTATAATATTATCTTCATTACTGCACATGAATATGCAATGAATGTTGGTATATTAAGCATATTCTTTTTGTTGCATATGTGCCGGTAGATGGTGAAATGATTTGTTAGATTTTTGATGGCATACTTTTGGGGATACAACTAATTTGGACTTTGTAACTTCATTGTTGTAAGTATACAATGAATATTAGTAGTGAGTACAACATTTCAACTGCATATTCATCGATAAACCACCCAAAGGCTCGGAATATTTTCATGGAATACGTTTAGGAATACTAATAAATTGATTAATATAGTCGAGTAGTTCTGAAGTATTAAGTGAAAGCTAGCATGCATTTACGTGCCAACGACTTTACCACGTTGAAAGAATCGGTTCCCGTTTGATCACCGAAATTAAACGACGTCGGCGCGAGTACTACTTGGATGGGGACCCGTAACTTTGGGAATGAAAAAAAATAATAAAAAAAGGTAAGAATTAAAAGTTACCCCCTAGAGTAGCGCGTGTTGTTGGCATCTTTCAAAGCATTTCCAGGCCGGGTCGAAAGGCCCGGCCGCTGCCAATTTTAACGAAATTACGACAACAATGTTGTACTAGTGATTGTTAAATTTGCAAAACATACGCGGTTCTAAAAATATGCTCAAATACAAAAAAAAAATGTATGTATGTATGAGAACCCTGTAATAATGGTAATGTAAACAAATGAATGTTGCATCGAAATGCTGCTCTCAGTTGTCATTGTCAAGCTGGACGGAAGCAGGCAGTAAACGCAGAGGAGTCGGACTACATTACATCTGAAGGTTCAAATCCCGCCGTGGCCAAGAAACATGTTAAAGGTTTTTCCATAAGAATGTCTGACAACACGGAATGGTCTTACTCAACTCAGTTGTCAAATGTCTAGACAAGCAGGCACAGTGGCGCAGAAGTTAGTGTGTTGTTGTCTTAAAGGTCTTAGGTTCTTCAAATCCCGCCACAGTGGCCAAGTAAAAGTTTTTTCACTGATACCTCTTGCGAATGTTTGACAATTATGTGTCAGTCACTAACCACTAACGATCCAGAAGTTACCTTGTCTTCCACAAAGTCCTTCCAACCCCATCGCCATAGCCAAGCCCATTGAGTCGCATTAAAAAAACTTTTCAAAATGCCTTTAACTGCGTGTTAAAAACAGCATTTCTAAATCATAGATTGTGGCCAAACGGGACTTCCAGGAAAGTCGGGAATAATTGTGTCCTGTAGGCAGACTCGTCACCTTTCGAACGGCACATAGCTCCTTGGTCTGAGAGCAGTATTCGCCATGACCTCCTCTCTACCAATTTCGCCATCCACACTCCAAACCCATTAGAAGTTAATATGGATTATTGCATTGGTGCAAGCACACTTCGAATAAGTTTATGTGAACGATTAATATATACAAATTTTATTTGATTTGTAAATTTAATTTAATTCTCCACGAACCTTTATCGAAAACCACCATTCACAATTCTTGCAAGATCTACAAATGCCTGCAGCCATAAAATGCCATAATAAATAGGATCCAATTAGAATTGAGTATGGATATTCTACATTATAGTTAAAGTTTCAACATTTCAACTGCATACTCGTCGATAAACCACGCAAAAATTATAAATATTTTCATAGAATACTCTTAGGAACACAAATAAACTGACTATTTGTACTGAATATAAATAAATATTTATGCCCGTGAATATGTGATAAATATTTATAATATTAACTTCAGATTTCCATTACTGCATATGCAATGAATGTTGGGAATAGTTGTGTCGTGTAGCCAGACTCCTCACCTTTCTAATGAGCTATAACAGGTTACTCTGAGAGCAGTATTTCTATACTCTTGGCTACAACAGCTGCTAATTAGAAAAGGACCAACTCTGCCCGCCATGTATTGTATATACACCTCCTATTAGACCAATTTCTCCATCCACACTACTCTGAGACTGCACATGAGTATACAATGAATGTTGGTAAGTAAGTACAATAATGTATGTTGGTAGCGAATAAACATTTCAACTGCATACTCGTCGATAAACCATGCAAATAAACATTTATGCCCGTGAATATGTGATAAATATTTATAATATTATCTTCATTACTGCACATGAATATGCAATGAATGTTGGTATATTAAGCATATTCTTTTTGTTGCATATGTGCCGGTAGATGGTGAAATGATTTGTTAGATTTTTGATGGCATACTTTTGGGGATACAACTAATTTGGACTTTGTAACTTCATTGTTGTAAGTATACAATGAATATTAGTAGTGAGTACAACATTTCAACTGCATATTCATCGATAAACCACCCAAAGGCTCGGAATATTTTCATGGAATACGTTTAGGAATACTAATAAATTGATTAATATAGTCGAGTAGTTCTGAAGTATTAAGTGAAAGCTAGCATGCATTTACGTGCCAACGACTTTACCACGTTGAAAGAATCGGTTCCCGTTTGATCACCGAAATTAAACGACGTCGGCGCGAGTACTACTTGGATGGGGACCCGTAACTTTGGGAATGAAAAAAAATAATAAAAAAAGGTAAGAATTAAAAGTTACCCCCTAGAGTAGCGCGTGTTGTTGGCATCTTTCAAAGCATTTCCAGGCCGGGTCGAAAGGCCCGGCCGCTGCCAATTTTAACGAAATTACGACAACAATGTTGTACTAGTGATTGTTAAATTTGCAAAACATACGCGGTTCTAAAAATATGCTCAAATACAAAAAAAAAATGTATGTATGTATGAGAACCCTGTAATAATGGTAATGTAAACAAATGAATGTTGCATCGAAATGCTGCTCTCAGTTGTCATTGTCAAGCTGGACGGAAGCAGGCAGTAAACGCAGAGGAGTCGGACTACATTACATCTGAAGGTTCAAATCCCGCCGTGGCCAAGAAACATGTTAAAGGTTTTTCCATAAGAATGTCTGACAACACGGAATGGTCTTACTCAACTCAGTTGTCAAATGTCTAGACAAGCAGGCACAGTGGCGCAGAAGTTAGTGTGTTGTTGTCTTAAAGGTCTTAGGTTCTTCAAATCCCGCCACAGTGGCCAAGTAAAAGTTTTTTCACTGATACCTCTTGCGAATGTTTGACAATTATGTGTCAGTCACTAACCACTAACGATCCAGAAGTTACCTTGTCTTCCACAAAGTCCTTCCAACCCCATCGCCATAGCCAAGCCCATTGAGTCGCATTAAAAAAACTTTTCAAAATGCCTTTAACTGCGTGTTAAAAACAGCATTTCTAAATCATAGATTGTGGCCAAACGGGACTTCCAGGAAAGTCGGGAATAATTGTGTCCTGTAGGCAGACTCGTCACCTTTCGAACGGCACATAGCTCCTTGGTCTGAGAGCAGTATTCGCCATGACCTCCTCTCTACCAATTTCGCCATCCACACTCCAAACCCATTAGAAGTTAATATGGATTATTGCATTGGTGCAAGCACACTTCGAATAAGTTTATGTGAACGATTAATATATACAAATTTTATTTGATTTGTAAATTTAATTTAATTCTCCACGAACCTTTATCGAAAACCACCATTCACAATTCTTGCAAGATCTACAAATGCCTGCAGCCATAAAATGCCATAATAAATAGGATCCAATTAGAATTGAGTATGGATATTCTACATTATAGTTAAAGTTTCAACATTTCAACTGCATACTCGTCGATAAACCACGCAAAAATTATAAATATTTTCATAGAATACTCTTAGGAACACAAATAAACTGACTATTTGTACTGAATATAAATAAATATTTATGCCCGTGAATATGTGATAAATATTTATAATATTAACTTCAGATTTCCATTACTGCATATGCAATGAATGTTGGGAATAGTTGTGTCGTGTAGCCAGACTCCTCACCTTTCTAATGAGCTATAACAGGTTACTCTGAGAGCAGTATTTCTATACTCTTGGCTACAACAGCTGCTAATTAGAAAAGGACCAACTCTGCCCGCCATGTATTGTATATACACCTCCTATTAGACCAATTTCTCCATCCACACTACTCTGAGACTGCACATGAGTATACAATGAATGTTGGTAAGTAAGTACAATAATGTATGTTGGTAGCGAATAAACATTTCAACTGCATACTCGTCGATAAACCATGCAAATAAACATTTATGCCCGTGAATATGTGATAAATATTTATAATATTATCTTCATTACTGCACATGAATATGCAATGAATGTTGGTATATTAAGCATATTCTTTTTGTTGCATATGTGCCGGTAGATGGTGAAATGATTTGTTAGATTTTTGATGGCATACTTTTGGGGATACAACTAATTTGGACTTTGTAACTTCATTGTTGTAAGTATACAATGAATATTAGTAGTGAGTACAACATTTCAACTGCATATTCATCGATAAACCACCCAAAGGCTCGGAATATTTTCATGGAATACGTTTAGGAATACTAATAAATTGATTAATATAGTCGAGTAGTTCTGAAGTATTAAGTGAAAGCTAGCATGCATTTACGTGCCAACGACTTTACCACGTTGAAAGAATCGGTTCCCGTTTGATCACCGAAATTAAACGACGTCGGCGCGAGTACTACTTGGATGGGGACCCGTAACTTTGGGAATGAAAAAAAATAATAAAAAAAGGTAAGAATTAAAAGTTACCCCCTAGAGTAGCGCGTGTTGTTGGCATCTTTCAAAGCATTTCCAGGCCGGGTCGAAAGGCCCGGCCGCTGCCAATTTTAACGAAATTACGACAACAATGTTGTACTAGTGATTGTTAAATTTGCAAAACATACGCGGTTCTAAAAATATGCTCAAATACAAAAAAAAAATGTATGTATGTATGAGAACCCTGTAATAATGGTAATGTAAACAAATGAATGTTGCATCGAAATGCTGCTCTCAGTTGTCATTGTCAAGCTGGACGGAAGCAGGCAGTAAACGCAGAGGAGTCGGACTACATTACATCTGAAGGTTCAAATCCCGCCGTGGCCAAGAAACATGTTAAAGGTTTTTCCATAAGAATGTCTGACAACACGGAATGGTCTTACTCAACTCAGTTGTCAAATGTCTAGACAAGCAGGCACAGTGGCGCAGAAGTTAGTGTGTTGTTGTCTTAAAGGTCTTAGGTTCTTCAAATCCCGCCACAGTGGCCAAGTAAAAGTTTTTTCACTGATACCTCTTGCGAATGTTTGACAATTATGTGTCAGTCACTAACCACTAACGATCCAGAAGTTACCTTGTCTTCCACAAAGTCCTTCCAACCCCATCGCCATAGCCAAGCCCATTGAGTCGCATTAAAAAAACTTTTCAAAATGCCTTTAACTGCGTGTTAAAAACAGCATTTCTAAATCATAGATTGTGGCCAAACGGGACTTCCAGGAAAGTCGGGAATAATTGTGTCCTGTAGGCAGACTCGTCACCTTTCGAACGGCACATAGCTCCTTGGTCTGAGAGCAGTATTCGCCATGACCTCCTCTCTACCAATTTCGCCATCCACACTCCAAACCCATTAGAAGTTAATATGGATTATTGCATTGGTGCAAGCACACTTCGAATAAGTTTATGTGAACGATTAATATATACAAATTTTATTTGATTTGTAAATTTAATTTAATTCTCCACGAACCTTTATCGAAAACCACCATTCACAATTCTTGCAAGATCTACAAATGCCTGCAGCCATAAAATGCCATAATAAATAGGATCCAATTAGAATTGAGTATGGATATTCTACATTATAGTTAAAGTTTCAACATTTCAACTGCATACTCGTCGATAAACCACGCAAAAATTATAAATATTTTCATAGAATACTCTTAGGAACACAAATAAACTGACTATTTGTACTGAATATAAATAAATATTTATGCCCGTGAATATGTGATAAATATTTATAATATTAACTTCAGATTTCCATTACTGCATATGCAATGAATGTTGGGAATAGTTGTGTCGTGTAGCCAGACTCCTCACCTTTCTAATGAGCTATAACAGGTTACTCTGAGAGCAGTATTTCTATACTCTTGGCTACAACAGCTGCTAATTAGAAAAGGACCAACTCTGCCCGCCATGTATTGTATATACACCTCCTATTAGACCAATTTCTCCATCCACACTACTCTGAGACTGCACATGAGTATACAATGAATGTTGGTAAGTAAGTACAATAATGTATGTTGGTAGCGAATAAACATTTCAACTGCATACTCGTCGATAAACCATGCAAATAAACATTTATGCCCGTGAATATGTGATAAATATTTATAATATTATCTTCATTACTGCACATGAATATGCAATGAATGTTGGTATATTAAGCATATTCTTTTTGTTGCATATGTGCCGGTAGATGGTGAAATGATTTGTTAGATTTTTGATGGCATACTTTTGGGGATACAACTAATTTGGACTTTGTAACTTCATTGTTGTAAGTATACAATGAATATTAGTAGTGAGTACAACATTTCAACTGCATATTCATCGATAAACCACCCAAAGGCTCGGAATATTTTCATGGAATACGTTTAGGAATACTAATAAATTGATTAATATAGTCGAGTAGTTCTGAAGTATTAAGTGAAAGCTAGCATGCATTTACGTGCCAACGACTTTACCACGTTGAAAGAATCGGTTCCCGTTTGATCACCGAAATTAAACGACGTCGGCGCGAGTACTACTTGGATGGGGACCCGTAACTTTGGGAATGAAAAAAAATAATAAAAAAAGGTAAGAATTAAAAGTTACCCCCTAGAGTAGCGCGTGTTGTTGGCATCTTTCAAAGCATTTCCAGGCCGGGTCGAAAGGCCCGGCCGCTGCCAATTTTAACGAAATTACGACAACAATGTTGTACTAGTGATTGTTAAATTTGCAAAACATACGCGGTTCTAAAAATATGCTCAAATACAAAAAAAAAATGTATGTATGTATGAGAACCCTGTAATAATGGTAATGTAAACAAATGAATGTTGCATCGAAATGCTGCTCTCAGTTGTCATTGTCAAGCTGGACGGAAGCAGGCAGTAAACGCAGAGGAGTCGGACTACATTACATCTGAAGGTTCAAATCCCGCCGTGGCCAAGAAACATGTTAAAGGTTTTTCCATAAGAATGTCTGACAACACGGAATGGTCTTACTCAACTCAGTTGTCAAATGTCTAGACAAGCAGGCACAGTGGCGCAGAAGTTAGTGTGTTGTTGTCTTAAAGGTCTTAGGTTCTTCAAATCCCGCCACAGTGGCCAAGTAAAAGTTTTTTCACTGATACCTCTTGCGAATGTTTGACAATTATGTGTCAGTCACTAACCACTAACGATCCAGAAGTTACCTTGTCTTCCACAAAGTCCTTCCAACCCCATCGCCATAGCCAAGCCCATTGAGTCGCATTAAAAAAACTTTTCAAAATGCCTTTAACTGCGTGTTAAAAACAGCATTTCTAAATCATAGATTGTGGCCAAACGGGACTTCCAGGAAAGTCGGGAATAATTGTGTCCTGTAGGCAGACTCGTCACCTTTCGAACGGCACATAGCTCCTTGGTCTGAGAGCAGTATTCGCCATGACCTCCTCTCTACCAATTTCGCCATCCACACTCCAAACCCATTAGAAGTTAATATGGATTATTGCATTGGTGCAAGCACACTTCGAATAAGTTTATGTGAACGATTAATATATACAAATTTTATTTGATTTGTAAATTTAATTTAATTCTCCACGAACCTTTATCGAAAACCACCATTCACAATTCTTGCAAGATCTACAAATGCCTGCAGCCATAAAATGCCATAATAAATAGGATCCAATTAGAATTGAGTATGGATATTCTACATTATAGTTAAAGTTTCAACATTTCAACTGCATACTCGTCGATAAACCACGCAAAAATTATAAATATTTTCATAGAATACTCTTAGGAACACAAATAAACTGACTATTTGTACTGAATATAAATAAATATTTATGCCCGTGAATATGTGATAAATATTTATAATATTAACTTCAGATTTCCATTACTGCATATGCAATGAATGTTGGGAATAGTTGTGTCGTGTAGCCAGACTCCTCACCTTTCTAATGAGCTATAACAGGTTACTCTGAGAGCAGTATTTCTATACTCTTGGCTACAACAGCTGCTAATTAGAAAAGGACCAACTCTGCCCGCCATGTATTGTATATACACCTCCTATTAGACCAATTTCTCCATCCACACTACTCTGAGACTGCACATGAGTATACAATGAATGTTGGTAAGTAAGTACAATAATGTATGTTGGTAGCGAATAAACATTTCAACTGCATACTCGTCGATAAACCATGCAAATAAACATTTATGCCCGTGAATATGTGATAAATATTTATAATATTATCTTCATTACTGCACATGAATATGCAATGAATGTTGGTATATTAAGCATATTCTTTTTGTTGCATATGTGCCGGTAGATGGTGAAATGATTTGTTAGATTTTTGATGGCATACTTTTGGGGATACAACTAATTTGGACTTTGTAACTTCATTGTTGTAAGTATACAATGAATATTAGTAGTGAGTACAACATTTCAACTGCATATTCATCGATAAACCACCCAAAGGCTCGGAATATTTTCATGGAATACGTTTAGGAATACTAATAAATTGATTAATATAGTCGAGTAGTTCTGAAGTATTAAGTGAAAGCTAGCATGCATTTACGTGCCAACGACTTTACCACGTTGAAAGAATCGGTTCCCGTTTGATCACCGAAATTAAACGACGTCGGCGCGAGTACTACTTGGATGGGGACCCGTAACTTTGGGAATGAAAAAAAATAATAAAAAAAGGTAAGAATTAAAAGTTACCCCCTAGAGTAGCGCGTGTTGTTGGCATCTTTCAAAGCATTTCCAGGCCGGGTCGAAAGGCCCGGCCGCTGCCAATTTTAACGAAATTACGACAACAATGTTGTACTAGTGATTGTTAAATTTGCAAAACATACGCGGTTCTAAAAATATGCTCAAATACAAAAAAAAAATGTATGTATGTATGAGAACCCTGTAATAATGGTAATGTAAACAAATGAATGTTGCATCGAAATGCTGCTCTCAGTTGTCATTGTCAAGCTGGACGGAAGCAGGCAGTAAACGCAGAGGAGTCGGACTACATTACATCTGAAGGTTCAAATCCCGCCGTGGCCAAGAAACATGTTAAAGGTTTTTCCATAAGAATGTCTGACAACACGGAATGGTCTTACTCAACTCAGTTGTCAAATGTCTAGACAAGCAGGCACAGTGGCGCAGAAGTTAGTGTGTTGTTGTCTTAAAGGTCTTAGGTTCTTCAAATCCCGCCACAGTGGCCAAGTAAAAGTTTTTTCACTGATACCTCTTGCGAATGTTTGACAATTATGTGTCAGTCACTAACCACTAACGATCCAGAAGTTACCTTGTCTTCCACAAAGTCCTTCCAACCCCATCGCCATAGCCAAGCCCATTGAGTCGCATTAAAAAAACTTTTCAAAATGCCTTTAACTGCGTGTTAAAAACAGCATTTCTAAATCATAGATTGTGGCCAAACGGGACTTCCAGGAAAGTCGGGAATAATTGTGTCCTGTAGGCAGACTCGTCACCTTTCGAACGGCACATAGCTCCTTGGTCTGAGAGCAGTATTCGCCATGACCTCCTCTCTACCAATTTCGCCATCCACACTCCAAACCCATTAGAAGTTAATATGGATTATTGCATTGGTGCAAGCACACTTCGAATAAGTTTATGTGAACGATTAATATATACAAATTTTATTTGATTTGTAAATTTAATTTAATTCTCCACGAACCTTTATCGAAAACCACCATTCACAATTCTTGCAAGATCTACAAATGCCTGCAGCCATAAAATGCCATAATAAATAGGATCCAATTAGAATTGAGTATGGATATTCTACATTATAGTTAAAGTTTCAACATTTCAACTGCATACTCGTCGATAAACCACGCAAAAATTATAAATATTTTCATAGAATACTCTTAGGAACACAAATAAACTGACTATTTGTACTGAATATAAATAAATATTTATGCCCGTGAATATGTGATAAATATTTATAATATTAACTTCAGATTTCCATTACTGCATATGCAATGAATGTTGGGAATAGTTGTGTCGTGTAGCCAGACTCCTCACCTTTCTAATGAGCTATAACAGGTTACTCTGAGAGCAGTATTTCTATACTCTTGGCTACAACAGCTGCTAATTAGAAAAGGACCAACTCTGCCCGCCATGTATTGTATATACACCTCCTATTAGACCAATTTCTCCATCCACACTACTCTGAGACTGCACATGAGTATACAATGAATGTTGGTAAGTAAGTACAATAATGTATGTTGGTAGCGAATAAACATTTCAACTGCATACTCGTCGATAAACCATGCAAATAAACATTTATGCCCGTGAATATGTGATAAATATTTATAATATTATCTTCATTACTGCACATGAATATGCAATGAATGTTGGTATATTAAGCATATTCTTTTTGTTGCATATGTGCCGGTAGATGGTGAAATGATTTGTTAGATTTTTGATGGCATACTTTTGGGGATACAACTAATTTGGACTTTGTAACTTCATTGTTGTAAGTATACAATGAATATTAGTAGTGAGTACAACATTTCAACTGCATATTCATCGATAAACCACCCAAAGGCTCGGAATATTTTCATGGAATACGTTTAGGAATACTAATAAATTGATTAATATAGTCGAGTAGTTCTGAAGTATTAAGTGAAAGCTAGCATGCATTTACGTGCCAACGACTTTACCACGTTGAAAGAATCGGTTCCCGTTTGATCACCGAAATTAAACGACGTCGGCGCGAGTACTACTTGGATGGGGACCCGTAACTTTGGGAATGAAAAAAAATAATAAAAAAAGGTAAGAATTAAAAGTTACCCCCTAGAGTAGCGCGTGTTGTTGGCATCTTTCAAAGCATTTCCAGGCCGGGTCGAAAGGCCCGGCCGCTGCCAATTTTAACGAAATTACGACAACAATGTTGTACTAGTGATTGTTAAATTTGCAAAACATACGCGGTTCTAAAAATATGCTCAAATACAAAAAAAAAATGTATGTATGTATGAGAACCCTGTAATAATGGTAATGTAAACAAATGAATGTTGCATCGAAATGCTGCTCTCAGTTGTCATTGTCAAGCTGGACGGAAGCAGGCAGTAAACGCAGAGGAGTCGGACTACATTACATCTGAAGGTTCAAATCCCGCCGTGGCCAAGAAACATGTTAAAGGTTTTTCCATAAGAATGTCTGACAACACGGAATGGTCTTACTCAACTCAGTTGTCAAATGTCTAGACAAGCAGGCACAGTGGCGCAGAAGTTAGTGTGTTGTTGTCTTAAAGGTCTTAGGTTCTTCAAATCCCGCCACAGTGGCCAAGTAAAAGTTTTTTCACTGATACCTCTTGCGAATGTTTGACAATTATGTGTCAGTCACTAACCACTAACGATCCAGAAGTTACCTTGTCTTCCACAAAGTCCTTCCAACCCCATCGCCATAGCCAAGCCCATTGAGTCGCATTAAAAAAACTTTTCAAAATGCCTTTAACTGCGTGTTAAAAACAGCATTTCTAAATCATAGATTGTGGCCAAACGGGACTTCCAGGAAAGTCGGGAATAATTGTGTCCTGTAGGCAGACTCGTCACCTTTCGAACGGCACATAGCTCCTTGGTCTGAGAGCAGTATTCGCCATGACCTCCTCTCTACCAATTTCGCCATCCACACTCCAAACCCATTAGAAGTTAATATGGATTATTGCATTGGTGCAAGCACACTTCGAATAAGTTTATGTGAACGATTAATATATACAAATTTTATTTGATTTGTAAATTTAATTTAATTCTCCACGAACCTTTATCGAAAACCACCATTCACAATTCTTGCAAGATCTACAAATGCCTGCAGCCATAAAATGCCATAATAAATAGGATCCAATTAGAATTGAGTATGGATATTCTACATTATAGTTAAAGTTTCAACATTTCAACTGCATACTCGTCGATAAACCACGCAAAAATTATAAATATTTTCATAGAATACTCTTAGGAACACAAATAAACTGACTATTTGTACTGAATATAAATAAATATTTATGCCCGTGAATATGTGATAAATATTTATAATATTAACTTCAGATTTCCATTACTGCATATGCAATGAATGTTGGGAATAGTTGTGTCGTGTAGCCAGACTCCTCACCTTTCTAATGAGCTATAACAGGTTACTCTGAGAGCAGTATTTCTATACTCTTGGCTACAACAGCTGCTAATTAGAAAAGGACCAACTCTGCCCGCCATGTATTGTATATACACCTCCTATTAGACCAATTTCTCCATCCACACTACTCTGAGACTGCACATGAGTATACAATGAATGTTGGTAAGTAAGTACAATAATGTATGTTGGTAGCGAATAAACATTTCAACTGCATACTCGTCGATAAACCATGCAAATAAACATTTATGCCCGTGAATATGTGATAAATATTTATAATATTATCTTCATTACTGCACATGAATATGCAATGAATGTTGGTATATTAAGCATATTCTTTTTGTTGCATATGTGCCGGTAGATGGTGAAATGATTTGTTAGATTTTTGATGGCATACTTTTGGGGATACAACTAATTTGGACTTTGTAACTTCATTGTTGTAAGTATACAATGAATATTAGTAGTGAGTACAACATTTCAACTGCATATTCATCGATAAACCACCCAAAGGCTCGGAATATTTTCATGGAATACGTTTAGGAATACTAATAAATTGATTAATATAGTCGAGTAGTTCTGAAGTATTAAGTGAAAGCTAGCATGCATTTACGTGCCAACGACTTTACCACGTTGAAAGAATCGGTTCCCGTTTGATCACCGAAATTAAACGACGTCGGCGCGAGTACTACTTGGATGGGGACCCGTAACTTTGGGAATGAAAAAAAATAATAAAAAAAGGTAAGAATTAAAAGTTACCCCCTAGAGTAGCGCGTGTTGTTGGCATCTTTCAAAGCATTTCCAGGCCGGGTCGAAAGGCCCGGCCGCTGCCAATTTTAACGAAATTACGACAACAATGTTGTACTAGTGATTGTTAAATTTGCAAAACATACGCGGTTCTAAAAATATGCTCAAATACAAAAAAAAAATGTATGTATGTATGAGAACCCTGTAATAATGGTAATGTAAACAAATGAATGTTGCATCGAAATGCTGCTCTCAGTTGTCATTGTCAAGCTGGACGGAAGCAGGCAGTAAACGCAGAGGAGTCGGACTACATTACATCTGAAGGTTCAAATCCCGCCGTGGCCAAGAAACATGTTAAAGGTTTTTCCATAAGAATGTCTGACAACACGGAATGGTCTTACTCAACTCAGTTGTCAAATGTCTAGACAAGCAGGCACAGTGGCGCAGAAGTTAGTGTGTTGTTGTCTTAAAGGTCTTAGGTTCTTCAAATCCCGCCACAGTGGCCAAGTAAAAGTTTTTTCACTGATACCTCTTGCGAATGTTTGACAATTATGTGTCAGTCACTAACCACTAACGATCCAGAAGTTACCTTGTCTTCCACAAAGTCCTTCCAACCCCATCGCCATAGCCAAGCCCATTGAGTCGCATTAAAAAAACTTTTCAAAATGCCTTTAACTGCGTGTTAAAAACAGCATTTCTAAATCATAGATTGTGGCCAAACGGGACTTCCAGGAAAGTCGGGAATAATTGTGTCCTGTAGGCAGACTCGTCACCTTTCGAACGGCACATAGCTCCTTGGTCTGAGAGCAGTATTCGCCATGACCTCCTCTCTACCAATTTCGCCATCCACACTCCAAACCCATTAGAAGTTAATATGGATTATTGCATTGGTGCAAGCACACTTCGAATAAGTTTATGTGAACGATTAATATATACAAATTTTATTTGATTTGTAAATTTAATTTAATTCTCCACGAACCTTTATCGAAAACCACCATTCACAATTCTTGCAAGATCTACAAATGCCTGCAGCCATAAAATGCCATAATAAATAGGATCCAATTAGAATTGAGTATGGATATTCTACATTATAGTTAAAGTTTCAACATTTCAACTGCATACTCGTCGATAAACCACGCAAAAATTATAAATATTTTCATAGAATACTCTTAGGAACACAAATAAACTGACTATTTGTACTGAATATAAATAAATATTTATGCCCGTGAATATGTGATAAATATTTATAATATTAACTTCAGATTTCCATTACTGCATATGCAATGAATGTTGGGAATAGTTGTGTCGTGTAGCCAGACTCCTCACCTTTCTAATGAGCTATAACAGGTTACTCTGAGAGCAGTATTTCTATACTCTTGGCTACAACAGCTGCTAATTAGAAAAGGACCAACTCTCCCCGCCATGTATTGTATATACACCTCCTATTAGACCAATTTCTCCATCCACACTACTCTGAGACTGCACATGAGTATACAATGAATGTTGGTAAGTAAGTACAATAATGTATGTTGGTAGCGAATAATGTCGTGTAGCCAGACTCCTCACCTTTCTAATGAGCTATAACAGGTTACTCTGAGAGCAGTATTTCTATACTCTTGGCTACAACAGCTGCTAATTAGAAAAGGACCAACTCTGCCCGCCATGTATTGTATATACACCTCCTATTAGACCAATTTCTCCATCCACACTACTCTGAGACTGCACATGAGTATACAATGAATGTTGGTAAGTAAGTACAATAATGTATGTTGGTAGCGAATAAACATTTCAACTGCATACTCGTCGATAAACCATGCAAATAAACATTTATGCCCGTGAATATGTGATAAATATTTATAATATTATCTTCATTACTGCACATGAATATGCAATGAATGTTGGTATATTAAGCATATTCTTTTTGTTGCATATGTGCCGGTAGATGGTGAAATGATTTGTTAGATTTTTGATGGCATACTTTTGGGGATACAACTAATTTGGACTTTGTAACTTCATTGTTGTAAGTATACAATGAATATTAGTAGTGAGTACAACATTTCAACTGCATATTCATCGATAAACCACCCAAAGGCTCGGAATATTTTCATGGAATACGTTTAGGAATACTAATAAATTGATTAATATAGTCGAGTAGTTCTGAAGTATTAAGTGAAAGCTAGCATGCATTTACGTGCCAACGACTTTACCACGTTGAAAGAATCGGTTCCCGTTTGATCACCGAAATTAAACGACGTCGGCGCGAGTACTACTTGGATGGGGACCCGTAACTTTGGGAATGAAAAAAAATAATAAAAAAAGGTAAGAATTAAAAGTTACCCCCTAGAGTAGCGCGTGTTGTTGGCATCTTTCAAAGCATTTCCAGGCCGGGTCGAAAGGCCCGGCCGCTGCCAATTTTAACGAAATTACGACAACAATGTTGTACTAGTGATTGTTAAATTTGCAAAACATACGCGGTTCTCAAATACAAAAAAAAAATGTATGTATATATGAGAACCCTGTAATAATGGTAATGTAAACTAATGAATGTTGCATCGAAATGCTGCTCTCAGTTGTCATTGTCAAGCTGGACGGAAGCAGGCAGTAAACGCAGAGGAGTCGGACCACATTACATCTAAAGGTTCAAATCCCGCCGTGGCCAAGAAACATGTTAAAGGTTTTTCCATAAGAATGTCTGACAACACGGAATGGTCTTACTCAACTCAGTTGTCAAATGTCTAGACAAGCAGGCACAGTGGCGCAGAAGTTAGTGTGTTGTTGTCTTAAAGGCCTTAGATTCTTCAAATCCCGCCACAGTGGCCAAGTAAAAGTTTTTTCACTGATACCTCTTGCGAATGTTTGACAATTATGTGTCAGTCACTAACCACTAACGATCCAGAAGTTACCTTGTCTTCCATGAAAATATTTACATCCTTGCGTGTTATATCGACGAGTAGGCAGTTGAAATGTTTCATAGCCACCAAAATACATCTGGTACTTCCTTATCAACTTTCATTGTATACACATGTGCAGTAATATTTAATTTGATTTCTGTGCGCCTGGTACAAACAATTCAGAAAATTGAATAACAAATGTCAGATTTCCTTTAAATAGATTAAAGAGAATACAAATACTGCACTCACTGCATCGATTTATTTACCGTCCGAAAGGTGAGGAGTCTGGCTACACGACACAGCTACTCTTGCCTTTTTTGCAAATTGGTAAGTAAAGTGGATGGGAAAATTGATCCGTTAGGAGGTGTATATACATGGAGAGGAGAGTTGTTCTTTTTTTAATTAGCACGACTACTGCTCTCAGAGTAACCTGTTATAGCTCATTAGAAAGGGGAGTAGTCAGACTACAACACCTGCTAATTAGATCTTGTACCCGACGTCCCGTTCGCCCACAATCGAGGCGCTTAAGTTTCTCCATTAAATTGATAAAAGAGTATACGAAATACTGCTCTCAGAGTAACATGTTATAGCTCATTAGAAAGGTGAGGAGTCTGGCTACACGACACAACTATTCCCGCCTTTTTTGGAAATTGGTAAGTAGTGTGGATGGCGAAATTGGTCTAATAGGAGGTGTATATACATGGCGGGCGGGTTTGTTGCTTTTCTAATTAGCAAGTTTGTTGCCAAGAGTATAGAATTACTGCTCTCACAACAACGATTCATGTACCATTCGAAAGGTGAGAAACATTGTATCTTAACATTGTTTCTAAACATGTTTTTAAACATTGTATCTAAACATTGTTTCTAAACAATGTATCTAAACATTGTATCTAAACAATGTATCTAAACATTGTATCTAAACAATGTATCTAAACATTGTATCTAAACAATGTATCTAAACAATGTATCTAAACATTGTATCTAAACAATGTATCTAAACATTGTATCTAAACATTGTATCTAAACATTGTATCTAAACAATGTATCTAAACATTGTATCTAAACAATGTATCTAAACAATGTATCTAAACATTGTATCTAAACAATGTATCTAAACATTGTATCTAAACATTGTATCTAAACATTGTATCTAAACATTGTATCTAAACATTGTATCTAAACATTGTATCTAAACATTGTATCTAAACATTGTAACTAAGCATGTATCTAAACAAGTGGCTGAGTGGCCAAATGGAAAAAAACATTGTATCCAAACAAGTAGCTGAGTGGCATGGTGGCTGAGTGGCCAAATAGCCAAATGGAAAAAAACATTGTATCCAAACAAGTAGCTGAGTGGCCAAGTTGCTGAGTGGCCAAATAGCCAAATGGAAAAAAACATTGTATCCAAACAAGTAGCTGAGTGGCCAAATAGCCAAGTGGAAAAATGGCTAAATGGCTAAGTGGCAAAGTGACCAAGAGGTCAAGTGAATAGGTGGCTAAGTGGCCATAGATCGTAGGTTGCTTTGCCACTTGTCACTTTATGTAAACATTTTATCTAAACAAGTTGCCAAGTGGCTAAGTGGCCAAGTGACTAGGTGGCTAAATGGCAAAGTAGCTGAATAGCTAAGTGGCTAAGTGGCCAAGTGGCTAAATGGCTAAGAGGCTAAATGGCTAAGTGGATAAATGGCTAAGTGGTTACGTGGCTAAGTGGCTAAGTGCCCATAGGTCGTAGGTCACTGCCACTTGTCACTTTATCTAAACATTGTATCTAAACAAGTGGCTAAAAGGCTAAGTGGCCAACTGGCCAAGTGGCTAGGTGGCCAAGGGTCATGGGTGGCCACTGACCACTTGCGCCTATTGGATACTTGCGCCACTTGGCCACTTATCACTTGAGGTTGGAAGGACTTTGGGGAAGGCAATTTAACTGCTGTATCGTAGTGACCCCTTCCCGGTCAGTTGGCTACTTGTTCATATGCCATAGTTCGTAGGTCACTTGGCCACAAGGCCACGTGATTTGAAGAACCTAACCCCTTTAAGACAACAACACACTAACCTCTGCGCCACTGTGCCTGCTTGTGTAGACATTTTTGCAACCGCGTATATAATATTAAAATTTTACGGCCCGGAATTTTATTTATTTTTTATGCTAACAACACGCGGTTTTCCTCAGGTGGGTCAAGTTATTTTCACATGCATTTCTTTTATGAACTGAGTTGAGTAAGACTCTTCCATGTTGTCAGACATTAGTATGGAAAAACATTTAAGATGTTACTTGGCCACGGCGGGATTTGAACCTAAGGACCTTTAGATGTAATGTAGTCCACTCCTCTGCGTGACTACCTGCTTGCGTCCAGCTTGACAATGACAACTGAGAGCTGTATATCTTGTTTCGATGCAACATTTATTTATTTGCATTCCTATTATTACAGGGTTTCATACATACATACAATAATTTCTTTTGAATTTGAGCATATTTTTAGAAATGCGTATGTTTTAATCAATTTATTTGTATTCCTAAATGTAGTCCATGTAAATATATCAAAATTTGCATGGTTTATCGACGAATATGCAGTTAAATGTCGTAAATACAACTAATATTCATTGCACACTTACGACAAGGAAGTCAAAACTACCAAATTAGTTGTATCCCCAAAAGTGTGCCATCAAAAATCTATCAATAGATTTCACCATTTACCGGCACATATGCCACACAAAAAATAAAATAAATTACAAACATTCATTTCATATTCAAGTGCAGTAATGGAAATATTAATAAAACATTATATATTTATCACATATTCACGGGCATAAATATTTATTTATAATCAGTACAAATAATCAGTTTATTTGTGTTCCTAAGAGTATTCTATGAAAATATTTATAATTTTTGCGTGGTTTATCGACGAGTATGCAGTTGAAATGTTGAAATTTTACTATAATGTAGAATATCCATACTCAATTCTAATTGGATCCATTTTTAGAAATGCGTATGTTTTAATCAATTTATTTGTATTCCTAAATGTAGTCCATGTAAATATATCAAAATTTGCATGGTTTATCGACGAATATGCAGTTAAATGTCGTAATTACAACTAATATTCATTGCACACTTACGACAAGGAAGTCAAAACTACCAAATTAGTTGTATCCCCAATAGTGTGCCATCAAAAATCTATCAATAGATTTCACCATTTTCCGGCACATATGCCACACAAAAAATAAAATAAATTATAAACATTCATTTCATATTCAAGTGCAGTAATGGAAATATTAATAAAACATTATATATTTATCACATATTCACGGGCATAAATATTTATTTATATTCAGTACAAATAATCAGTTTATTTGTGTTCCTAAGAGTATTCTATGAAAATATTTATAATTTTGCGTGGTTTTTCGACGAGTATGCAGTTGAAATGTTGAAATTTTAACTATAATGTAGAATATCCATACTCAATTCTAATTGGATCCTATTTATTATGGCATTTCATTGCTGCAGGTATTTGTAGATCTGGCAAGAATTGTGAATAGTGTTTTTCGATAAAGGTTCGTGGAGAATTAAATCAAATTTACAAATCAAATAAAATTTGTATATATTAATCGTTCACATAAACTTATTCGAAGTGTGCTTGCACTAACGCAATAATCCATACACAATTCCAATGGAATCCTATATATTATGGCATTTTATGGCTGCAGGCATTTGTAGATCTTGCAAGAATTGTGAATGGTGGTTTGCGATAAAGGTTCGTGGAGAATTAAATCAAATTTACAAATCAAATAAAATTTGTATATATTAATCGTTCACATAAACTTATTCGAAGTGTGCTTGCACCAATGCAATAATCCATATTAACTTCTAATGGGTTTGGAGTGTGGATGGCGAAATTGGTAGAGAGGAGGTCATGGCGAATACTGCTCTCAGACCAAGGAGCTATGTGCCGTTCGAAAGGTACGAGTCTGCCTACAGGACACAATTATTCCCGACTTTCCTGGAAGTCCCGTTTGGCCACAATCTATGATTTAGAAATGCTGTTTTTAACACGCAGTTAAAGGCATTTTGAAGAGTTTTTTTAATGCGACTCAATGGGCTTGGCTATGGCGATGGGGTTGGAAGGACTCTTACCCCCAGTTTCACAGTAGAAGTTTAAACTCCACTTTTGGTTTAAACTTCAGTTCAACAATTTATTCGGTTTCACAGTTTCGTTTAAACCATAAACTGAGTTCAATTTGCAGTTTAAGTTAAACGACTGTATTCTGCCGTTTAAACCGTTTAGATTTGGAAATACTTTATTAGGCGGATCAAATGGTGAAATATTTCGAAACCGAAAAGGGTATTTTTCCTTAAACGTGCAGACCATGTGTGATCCAAAGCTCAAAATAATGAACATACATATAGTTGCAAGGTGGCCTGGATCAGGTCATGATTCCACAATTTTCAAGAATTCAAGAATCTGTTCTAGGTTTGAAAATGGATAATTTGGAAATCATGTTATAGTGGCGGACAGTGGCTACCAATGCAGACGCTATATGATGACTCCTTTACGTAGTTGCAACAATCTACAAGAAACACTGTGTTGCGTTCACCTGTGGAGGAACAAATAATAAATAATTAATTTTAACACAAGGAATTTTAAATAAACATACCCTGCATGAGTCGGCTCTTCAAAGTTTCGTCCAATCTGTTTTGTTTTGTATCTTCTGTGGTTGTCAATTTGACATGTACCAAAAATATCCCTACCAGGGAAATGAAAGCAAGTGGTGCCAAACATAGATTATTAGAACTAGTCAGAGAAGGGAAGATTTAAAGAAGGATAGAAGATAATTTGAGAGTCAAAAGTGAATTACTCTCTAGCGGCAAAATGTATGTTTTACCGAAATGAGGAGAGAAAGAAAGGGAAGATGTCCAGTTTGAACTTGGAAGTAAAATGATGGAGAGTTAGAGGAATGAGAGTAGGATCTGCGAACTGCGAGTCATTTAAGTTCGAACTGTGCAATGACGTAAAAGTGCACGTTTCATTTTTTTTTTGAAAAAGTGCATAACCGATGCAATTTAAAAAGTCTGTGAAGGTCAATGCAGAAGTCATTTAATTTAACTGTACAATTTTTTTACTCAGTGCAAATAAAGGGTGAGTGATTATTTTATTTCATTTTTTTTGTTCGGTATCCCTAATATAATTTTAAATAGGCACCAACGTTTGAATTAATAGACGGCACCCATCATCAAGGCGATCATCCACATCTTGGGGAAATCCAAAATGGCCGCCGGATTTCCAGGTGGGGAGGGAAAAGGTCATCGCTGATCAACACCGCAGCGCCCTCAGTGTGGTAAGCCCAGTCCGTCCGTAACTGTAGTTTAAAAGAAACGGTTTTTTTATTTGGCATGTTTTATGTTTTGTCATAGGCTTCGTCGTGTAGCGTGGACAAGAACCACCCCATTCGGCGAGCTTAGCCGTGCTTCGCCAGCATGCCGCGCTCCTCGCTCGCGACCTTCATCCTCTTTCCATTTCATTCCCATTCACATCCTTGCTCCCAGCCCAAATTTTGTGCTCCTCACGCCCTCTATATTCCAGCAACCGGCCTATTACAAATGGCGCCCAACGTATAGCTTTGTGTTGTCCAACGTATTTTGTCCAATGTTCGCCCTAGTGTTTGTCCGCAGTTGGTCTTGATGCCACCATCAAGAGATCCGTAAGTCTTTAGTTGGATAGTTTTCAAAATGCCATACTGAATTGCGACGGATCGCAATGAGATGACATCAACAACAACTGGCATCTGTTAGTCTTGTCTTTCTTCTTAATACTTTTTAAATGTGATTTTACTTTCCTGTCTCAAATTTTAAATTTCCTTTCAAAATTGTTCGTCTTAGTTTTCGAATATAGTGGCCTTGTTTAATGGTACTTACTTATAACTTGTAGCACTATCTCGTCATTTAACTAAACTCTGTCTCTCATTTCTGTTTCTATATTGGACCATCTCATGTCTTCCAACAAACGTCTATTGGCAAGTTTGGAAATGCGGGGATGTGAAGATATGAAATTTGTGTGTCCTAGTCTATGTATATTATATGTTTGAACTTTTATCACACTGAGGAATCAATTTCAACATCGTCCGTCCGCAGTCTTTTACATCCGATGTTGTCAGCAGTTAAACCAGCAAGTTCCTCAATTCCGCCGAAGATCGCAACCCGAAGCACCCCCAATATGAACTATAAACACTCATTTAAATAAATACAACCATTTTCCTTTTTTTTTGTCACGTTTATTGTATAGCACCAAAACCCCAAATTATTAAATAAATTAAGTATTAGAATTTCAAATACATATAACTTAAAAGTTAGGGGTATTTGTTTCAGAAAAAAAATATCTTTTAATTACTAGTTATTACATTTTATATATTACTTAAAAACTACACTTACTTGGCAAACATTATTGTAGCTGTATCGTCGTAGTCTTCTATTTCGAGTTATTTGATATTTTTTCGTTTTGACATGAGTTCAGCTGAAAGGGATAAGAAAAAGTATAATCAAAAGAAAAGAAGAAGTAATAGTTTTGATGAAAATAGAATACTCACTCGTTCTGTCACTGCACAATTAAACCAAATGAATTATAGCACAATGTCAAAAGTTCAGCACAGTCCCCCAGTTGGCTCCCCTCAACAAACAGCGTCAGTACAGCAGTTCGCTTTTCCTCCTCCTCTCGCCCCGTCTAGTCAGAGTAGCTCTTCACAGTCTTTGGCTGCTCCGTCTTTTAGCAGCTTGAGTCAAATGGGTGCAGCTAGCATTGAAGCTCAAGACCTTAGCCTCGTTACATTAGTCGATTTGAAAGAAACAGAAAATAATTTTAATAATAAACAAACAAATAACGACCAATATGGTCATAAACCAACTAATAGTGTATCACCCGCATTGACAGCAGCTATTAATCAAGCGGTGGTAAACGCGTTCACCGCATGTCAAACTGCTCTCAAAAATGAGATTTCGGCTAATCTTAGAAAAGAAATGCAAAATAGTATCACAGATTTAAAAAGGGGTTTAAGTAATGTTAGTTGTCCAACCCCACTCCATGCAGAGCCAGTATTGCCGTTAGCAAAACAAGCTCAAATTCAACACCAGTTTCAGCAAACGCAACCGCAACAAGAACGCATAAGATCGCATCTATTTGCAGAGTCCAGGCCCTTCGTTACAGTTGATTCTCAAAACCCTAGGAGAAATAACTATTCTAGGGGAAGCAATGGAACATACCACCGACAAATTAACCAAAATCAGGGCAACTCCCAACGAGACAATCCGGTTCAGTACCCAAGCCCTCCTCCTCTGTACGCTACCAATGAAAGTCTTCAATCAAATGCACGAGGTCCGATCAAAATTGATAAATGGGGTATGTGCTTTGATGGGAAACCAGAGGCGCTAACAGTGGAGGATTTCATTTTTCGGCTGGAAACCCTCCAACGCCAATATGAGTGTCCGTGGTCAGAGATTTTGCGAGATTTTCATCTCTTACTCTCAGGTACCGCCTACGAATAGTATTGGCAATTCCAAAGAACGAATTATCGTCCAGACTGGCCTACACTTCGGGAATCCTTAATGCGTCAGTTCCGTAATGTTAAATCGGACTTTGAAATAATCCGAGATATAATGGATCGTAGGCAAGGTATCTGGGAGCCGAGTGACAATTTCTTCGCTTCCATCTCGAAACTCAGATCACAACTGCAGGTACAAATGCCGGAGGTAGAGTTGGTGAGAATAGCAAAATGAAACCTGAACGACAAAATAGGTAAATTTGGTATTTCCCATGGCGGTATTCACTATGGATCAACTCAGACAGGCCTGCAAGGACGCTGAAAACGCTTTTCCGGTAAGGGATGTACCCAAACATCATAGGCATCCGTCTAAGTATGCAACTCATGAGATAGAATATCTCGAAGAAGCCGCATATGAAGGGGATGAGCAAGTTGCAGCAATGCAGTACGCTGGTGCCCGTCCTAAAATATATGCAAAACAAGCTGAACCAAGGGTACTAACTTGTTGGAACTGCAGGGCTGAGGGACATCTTTTTATGGATTGTCCATCAACAACGCGCAGCATCTTCTGCTATAGGTGCGGAAAAGAGGGGACAATAACCCCTAATTGTAGGAAATGTAATCCGGAAAACTGGTCAAGGAACGTGATGTCAGCGGGGGAGTCGCGTTCGACCCAGTTACCCGAGAAGTAGGCACACAAACGGATGCGAATATTCAGACCGTTGAACCACAAGCGCAGGAGAATCAAATGAAAATATTGAAAAGAGATGAAACAGTTGAATTAGAAAATAGTAGTACAAACCAGTTTGTTATTAGACCACTTCATGTTAGAATTAGGGAGTATAATAGGATAAGAGATAGAATTTTCAACGTTAATGTTAAAAGAGTTTCCCAAAGAATTTTAAATACAAGAAAGAGATACCTATTGAGAAAAAAAATAAGAAAGAGCATATCGTCAACAGTAGTAGATACTACCGCAGATCCAAGACCATATGCGAAGATTAATATAGCAGGAAAAGAAGTTTTTGGCCTACTGGATAGTGTTGCCAGTATAAGCATACTAGGCAAAGGCTGTATGCACTTTGTTAAATCAATCGACTTACCTATTTATCATTTTAGATCCAAGGTTAAAACTGCAGATGGTAAAAATCAAGCCATTGACGGTAAAATTGAAGCTCCAGTGGTGTACAAAGGTCATAGCCAGAACATTGTGTTTACTTGGTCCCTGATCTGGACCAAGAACTTTACTTGGGGGTTGACTTTTGGAAGGCGTTCCAGATAGCACCTAATATAATAAGTTCGATTTCAGTGTCAACCATATCAGATAATTCAGATACTCACCAATTGTCTTTTGAACAGCAGTCCAGGTTAGAAGCAGTCAAATCGATGTTTCTCTGTTACTCCCAGCATGGACTCGGAAAAACATCTTTGGAAGAGCATGTCATCGATACCGGAGAGTCGGAACCTGTAAAGCAGCGTCACTACCCCGTTTCCCCGGCGATACAGTCCCTTTTATATGATGAAATCGACAGGATGCTGAGTCTCGGCGTTATAGAGGAGAGTGAGAGTCCTTGGTGCTCACCGGTGGTCCTCATACGGAAGTCAGGCAAAAATCGTTTTTTCCTGGATTCTCGTAAGGTGAACGAGTTGACCAAGAAGGACGCTTACCCTCTTCCCCATATTGACGGGCTTCTTGGTCGACTTCAAGACACATATTTCATCAGTAGCGTCGATTTAAAGGACGCCTTTTGGCAAATACCGCTGGAGAGACGGAGTAGGGAAAAAACTGCTTTTACGGTTCCTGGAAGACCACTATACCAATTCACATCCATGCCCTTTGGGTTGTGTAATGCAGCTCAAAGGATGTGCAGATTGATGGATAAGGTTATTCCTTCGCGGTTGAAAGATCGTGTCTTCGTGTATCTCGATGACTTGCTAATCATCACTCCCGATTTTGAGACCCATCTCGCGTTGCTCGAGGAGGTCGCCCAATGCCTGCGGAAGGCTAACCTCACCATCAACTTGAGCAAGTCAAAATTCTGCTTCAAAGAGTTGAAGTACTTGGGCTATATAGTTGGTGGTGGGAAGCTGAAAACCGATCCAGCCAAGGTTGAAGCGATCGTCGCCTTCCCGGTTCCGAAGAACCCAAAACAAGCACGCAGGTTACTCGGCCTCGCAGGGTGGTACCGACGGTTCATCAGGGACTTTTCCAGCCTGACTGCTCCATTAACCGGCACTCTGAAAAAGAGAAATGAAAAGTTTAAAATGACTGATGAGGCAGTGAATGCATTTGAAAAGCTGAAGAGCGCCTTAACGACAGCCCCAGTACTGACCCATCCGGATTTTACTAGGCGATTTTTCATTCAGTGCGATGCATCGGATTTAGGAATCGGTGCGGTCCTATTTCAAGTCAACGAAACCAAAGAAGAATCTCCTATAGCATACTTCTCTCAAAAGCTGAATAGTTGCCAAAAGAACTACAGCGTAACAGAGAAAGAATGCCTGGCTGCGGTGATGGCTGTCCAAAAATTCCGTCCCTTTGTTGAAGGAATGGCATTCACCATAATAACAGACCATTCCAGTCTGCGATGGCTGATGTCGCTTAAAGACTTGAGTGGGAGATTGGCTAGGTGGAGCCTCAAGCTCCAGGCATTCACCTTTGATATAGAGCATAGGAAGGGCTCATTGAATATCGTACCGGACACCTTGTCGCGGGCCTACGTTGATAGCTTGGAGGTTCAGGAAATCGCTCCACTTATTGACCTCAATACTGAGGAGTTTAAATCAGATGAGTATCGTGATTTGATCAGCACCATCCAAGATAATCAAGGAGAACTGCCGGACCTGAAAATAGAGGAAGGATTCTTTTACAAGCGAGCTATGCCAACTACGGGAGATGAGTTCGCGGTTGAACATACCTGGAGGTTATGGATTCCGTCGGGCCTCACCGAGCAGTTGATTTCTCGGGCACACAATCCGCCCCAAGCTTCACACGGTGGCATTGCGAAAACCTTGCACCGGGTTCGCAAGTATTTCTATTGGCCAGAAATGACTGTTCAAATTCGTCGGTACGTGTCTGATTGTGATATTTGTAAACAGTGCAAGCCGTCAAATCTCGTGCAACGTCCTCCAATGCTTTCCACGTTTAGTACTGATCGTCCATTCCAGAAGGTGTACATTGACTTCCTGAGTCCGTATCCGAGGTCCAGATCCGGTAACTCTTATGTTTTCGTAGTGCTCGATCATCTGTCTAAATATGTTTTGCTGAAAGCTTTGAGAAGCGCAGTAACTTCAAGTGTCGTCCGATTTCTGAAAGATGAAGTGTTTAATATGTTTGGTGTTCCACAAATTATACACTCCGATAATAAAAACAGTTTTCGTCAAAAGACTTCCAGAACCTGTTATCAACTTTCGGAGTGCGACACTTCAAAACAGCAAACTATTCACCGCAATCGAATGCGTCGGAGAGAGTCAACAGAACGCTATTAGCAGCTATAAGGTCTTATCTTAAAGAAGACCAACGGGACTGGGATCTCCATCTCAGCGACATAGCATACGCCTTGAGAACCTCTGTTCATAGCTCCATCGGTGTGTCACCGTATTTTGCTCTCTTCGGAATAAATATGATGACGCATGGAAGTTGCTATGAACTCGCGCAAAGACTAAATGCAGTCGAAGATGGCGAACTGTTGACCCTCTCCAGACAAACTCGTTTGCAGTGCCTGCGAAATAAAATAAAGCAAAATATATTAACCGCGAATGAAAACAGTGCGAAGATATACAATGTCCGAACTCGAAATACCCGTTTCCTACCAGGCCAAGAGGTGTTCCGAAGAAATTTCATCCTTAGCGATTCCTCCAAAAACCTGTCAGCCAAATTGTGCCCAAAGTATGTGAAATGTCGAGTTGTTAAAGCGGTCGGGCAGAACATGTACGAATTAGAGAATCTTGCTGGGAAGAAAATTGGGGTTTTTCATGCGAAGGACATAAAACAATAAAGGTATTGCAAGCCCAACGTATTATGTATCTGTTTAGTCATTTTATTAGATTGTATCTTATTTGGCTTTTATGTATCTCTGTGATTATATTAAGCTTTATCACTTTTATGTATTTAAATGTATTCTTTTATTTTTTTTTATCCGCTGTCATCACGTATGTATTCAATTATTGTTAATTTATTTATTTTATTTCACCTAGGATTAAGTTTTCACGTATGTAAAAGTCCTCTGGCACTGTGATATGCATGTTTATTTATTTCGTTAGCTTTTAAATTATTTATTTATTATTCTCCATATTTCTTAGATTGTTAATTTATTTCTAGTAAGTAGTTATTTCCTTTTAGTATAAACACACCAACAACTGCACTGTGATATTCATGTACATTAGCACTGTGATATTAATGTTTCGTTCGTGCATTATGTTTGTGTGTTGTTTATCCCTTTATTTATTTATTATTATGTTTTATCCATGAGGTATTTTAATGTTAATTTATTATTAGTTTTAAGTATTTATTGATGCATCGTTGCATTTTCGCTTTGTGTATACACAATATGTTCACGTACACTTCCATTGTGATATATACATATGTCACTCGGACTGTGAGTTTGCTGTTTAATGTTTACACTTTTGCGATATGTACTTTAAGTTAGTTTATTATTAAGGTTAGATTATTATTAAGGTCTTTACGTATTCACAGAGTATAGGCTATGGACTTGAAATAACACCAGTTTCGTCGGTCCCCTGCTGATTCACAAAATAAATTTTGATTATTGCACCATGTACGTACTTACCTGAATGTTCTTTTTTTTGTTGCCCGGCTTTCATATAGTGGGATTCTTCACCACGTTTTGTCCGCATATTCAGGCATCATGCTCCTCTGCTCCTCTTGAGTAGGTTACTCCGCCATGCTCAGAGTTTTGTTGCATTCACCTGTGGAGGAACAAATAATAAATAATTAATTTTAACACAAGGAATTTTAAATAAACATACCCTGCATGAGTCGTCTCTTCAAAGTTTCGTCCAATCTGTTTTGTTTTGTATCTTCTGTGGTTGTCAATTTGACATGTACCAAAAATACTGTTGACCCTCTCCAGACAAACTCGTTTGCAAAGCCTGCGAAATAAAATAAAGCAAAATATATTAACCGCGAATGAAAACAGTGCGAAGATATACAATGTCCGAACTCGAAATACCCGTTTCCTACCAGGCCAAGAGGTGTTCCGAAGAAATTTCATCCTTAGCGATTCCTCCAAAAACCTGTCAGCCAAATTGTGCCCAAAGTATGTGAAATGTCGAGTTGTTAAAGCGGTCGGGCAGAACATGTACGAATTAGAGAATCTTGCTGGGAAGAAAATTGGGGTTTTTCATGCGAAGGACATAAAACAATAAAGGTATTGCAAGCCCAACGTATTATGTATCTGTGGAGGATTTCATTTTTCGGCTGGAAACCCTCCAACGCCAATATGAGTGTCCGTGGTCAGAGATTTTGCGAGATTTTCATCTCTTACTCTCAGGTACCGCCTACGAATAGTATTGGCAATTCCAAAGAACGAATTATCGTCCAGACTGGCCTACACTTCGGGAATCCTTAATGCGTCAGTTCCGTAATGTTAAATCGGACTTTGAAATAATCCGAGATATAATGGATCGTAGGCAAGGTATCTGGGAGCCGAGTGACAATTTCTTCGCTTCCATCTCGAAACTCAGATCACAACTGCAGGTACAAATGCCGGAGGTAGAGTTGGTGAGAATAGCAAAACGAAACCTGAACGACAAAATAGGTAAATTTGGTATTTCCCATGGCGGTATTCACTATGGATCAACTCAGACAGGCCTGCAAGGACGCTGAAAACGCTTTTCCGGTAAGGGATGTACCCAAACATCATAGGCATCCGTCTAAGTATGCAACTCATGAGATAGAATATCTCGAAGAAGCCGCATATGAAGGGGATGAGCAAGTTGCAGCAATGCAGTACGCTGGTGCCCGTCCTAAAATATATGCAAAACAAGCTGAACCAAGGGTACTAACTTGTTGGAACTGCAGGGCTGAGGGACATCTTTTTATGGATTGTCCATCAACAACGCGCAGCATCTTCTGCTATAGGTGCGGAAAAGAGGGGACAATAACCCCTAATTGTAGGAAATGTAATCCGGAAAACTGGTCAAGGAACGTGATGTCAGCGGGGGAGTCGCGTTCGACCCAGTTACCCGAGAAGTAGGCACACAAACGGATGCGAATATTCAGACCGTTGAACCACAAGCGCAGGAGAATCAAATGAAAATATTGAAAAGAGATGAAACAGTTGAATTAGAAAATAGTAGTACAAACCAGTTTGTTATTAGACCACTTCATGTTAGAATTAGGGAGTATAATAGGATAAGAGATAGAATTTTCAACGTTAATGTTAAAAGAGTTTCCCAAAGAATTTTAAATACAAGAAAGAGATACCTATTGAGAAAAAAAATAAGAAAGAGCATATCGTCAACAGTAGTAGATACTACCGCAGATCCAAGACCATATGCGAAGATTAATATAGCAGGAAAAGAAGTTTTTGGCCTACTGGATAGTGTTGCCAGTATAAGCATACTAGGCAAAGGCTGTATGCACTTTGTTAAATCAATCGACTTACCTATTTATCATTTTAGATCCAAGGTTAAAACTGCAGATGGTAAAAATCAAGCCATTGACGGTAAAATTGAAGCTCCAGTGGTGTACAAAGGTCATAGCCAGAACATTGTGTTTACTTGGTCCCTGATCTGGACCAAGAACTTTACTTGGGGGTTGACTTTTGGAAGGCGTTCCAGATAGCACCTAATATAATAAGTTCGATTTCAGTGTCAACCATATCAGATAATTCAGATACTCACCAATTGTCTTTTGAACAGCAGTCCAGGTTAGAAGCAGTCAAATCGATGTTTCTCTGTTACTCCCAGCATGGACTCGGAAAAACATCTTTGGAAGAGCATGTCATCGATACCGGAGAGTCGGAACCTGTAAAGCAGCGTCACTACCCCGTTTCCCCGGCGATACAGTCCCTTTTATATGATGAAATCGACAGGATGCTGAGTCTCGGCGTTATAGAGGAGAGTGAGAGTCCTTGGTGCTCACCGGTGGTCCTCATACGGAAGTCAGGCAAAAATCGTTTTTTCCTGGATTCTCGTAAGGTGAACGAGTTGACCAAGAAGGACGCTTACCCTCTTCCCCATATTGACGGGCTTCTTGGTCGACTTCAAGACACATATTTCATCAGTAGCGTCGATTTAAAGGACGCCTTTTGGCAAATACCGCTGGAGAGACGGAGTAGGGAAAAAACTGCTTTTACGGTTCCTGGAAGACCACTATACCAATTCACATCCATGCCCTTTGGGTTGTGTAATGCAGCTCAAAGGATGTGCAGATTGATGGATAAGGTTATTCCTTCGCGGTTGAAAGATCGTGTCTTCGTGTATCTCGATGACTTGCTAATCATCACTCCCGATTTTGAGACCCATCTCGCGTTGCTCGAGGAGGTCGCCCAATGCCTGCGGAAGGCTAACCTCACCATCAACTTGAGCAAGTCAAAATTCTGCTTCAAAGAGTTGAAGTACTTGGGCTATATAGTTGGTGGTGGGAAGCTGAAAACCGATCCAGCCAAGGTTGAAGCGATCGTCGCCTTCCCGGTTCCGAAGAACCCAAAACAAGCACGCAGGTTACTCGGCCTCGCAGGGTGGTACCGACGGTTCATCAGGGACTTTTCCAGCCTGACTGCTCCATTAACCGGCACTCTGAAAAAGAGAAATGAAAAGTTTAAAATGACTGATGAGGCAGTGAATGCATTTGAAAAGCTGAAGAGCGCCTTAACGACAGCCCCAGTACTGACCCATCCGGATTTTACTAGGCGATTTTTCATTCAGTGCGATGCATCGGATTTAGGAATCGGTGCGGTCCTATTTCAAGTCAACGAAACCAAAGAAGAATCTCCTATAGCATACTTCTCTCAAAAGCTGAATAGTTGCCAAAAGAACTACAGCGTAACAGAGAAAGAATGCCTGGCTGCGGTGATGGCTGTCCAAAAATTCCGTCCCTTTGTTGAAGGAATGGCATTCACCATAATAACAGACCATTCCAGTCTGCGATGGCTGATGTCGCTTAAAGACTTGAGTGGGAGATTGGCTAGGTGGAGCCTCAAGCTCCAGGCATTCACCTTTGATATAGAGCATAGGAAGGGCTCATTGAATATCGTACCGGACACCTTGTCGCGGGCCTACGTTGATAGCTTGGAGGTTCAGGAAATCGCTCCACTTATTGACCTCAATACTGAGGAGTTTAAATCAGATGAGTATCGTGATTTGATCAGCACCATCCAAGATAATCAAGGAGAACTGCCGGACCTGAAAATAGAGGAAGGATTCTTTTACAAGCGAGCTATGCCAACTACGGGAGATGAGTTCGCGGTTGAACATACCTGGAGGTTATGGATTCCGTCGGGCCTCACCGAGCAGTTGATTTCTCGGGCACACAATCCGCCCCAAGCTTCACACGGTGGCATTGCGAAAACCTTGCACCGGGTTCGCAAGTATTTCTATTGGCCAGAAATGACTGTTCAAATTCGTCGGTACGTGTCTGATTGTGATATTTGTAAACAGTGCAAGCCGTCAAATCTCGTGCAACGTCCTCCAATGCTTTCCACGTTTAGTACTGATCGTCCATTCCAGAAGGTGTACATTGACTTCCTGAGTCCGTATCCGAGGTCCAGATCCGGTAACTCTTATGTTTTCGTAGTGCTCGATCATCTGTCTAAATATGTTTTGCTGAAAGCTTTGAGAAGCGCAGTAACTTCAAGTGTCGTCCGATTTCTGAAAGATGAAGTGTTTAATATGTTTGGTGTTCCACAAATTATACACTCCGATAATAAAAACAGTTTTCGTCAAAAGACTTCCAGAACCTGTTATCAACTTTCGGAGTGCGACACTTCAAAACAGCAAACTATTCACCGCAATCGAATGCGTCGGAGAGAGTCAACAGAACGCTATTAGCAGCTATAAGGTCTTATCTTAAAGAAGACCAACGGGACTGGGATCTCCATCTCAGCGACATAGCATACGCCTTGAGAACCTCTGTTCATAGCTCCATCGGTGTGTCACCGTATTTTGCTCTCTTCGGAATAAATATGATGACGCATGGAAGTTGCTATGAACTCGCGCAAAGACTAAATGCAGTCGAAGATGGCGAACTGTTGACCCTCTCCAGACAAACTCGTTTGCAGTGCCTGCGAAATAAAATAAAGCAAAATATATTAACCGCGAATGAAAACAGTGCGAAGATATACAATGTCCGAACTCGAAATACCCGTTTCCTACCAGGCCAAGAGGTGTTCCGAAGAAATTTCATCCTTAGCGATTCCTCCAAAAACCTGTCAGCCAAATTGTGCCCAAAGTATGTGAAATGTCGAGTTGTTAAAGCGGTCGGGCAGAACATGTACGAATTAGAGAATCTTGCTGGGAAGAAAATTGGGGTTTTTCATGCGAAGGACATAAAACAATAAAGGTATTGCAAGCCCAACGTATTATGTATCTGTTTAGTCATTTTATTAGATTGTATCTTATTTGGCTTTTATGTATCTCTGTGATTATATTAAGCTTTATCACTTTTATGTATTTAAATGTATTCTTTTATTTTTTTTTATCCGCTGTCATCACGTATGTATTCAATTATTGTTAATTTATTTATTTTATTTCACCTAGGATTAAGTTTTCACGTATGTAAAAGTCCTCTGGCACTGTGATATGCATGTTTATTTATTTCGTTAGCTTTTAAATTATTTATTTATTATTCTCCATATTTCTTAGATTGTTAATTTATTTCTAGTAAGTAGTTATTTCCTTTTAGTATAAACACACCAACAACTGCACTGTGATATTCATGTACATTAGCACTGTGATATTAATGTTTCGTTCGTGCATTATGTTTGTGTGTTGTTTATCCCTTTATTTATTTATTATTATGTTTTATCCATGAGGTATTTTAATGTTAATTTATTATTAGTTTTAAGTATTTATTGATGCATCGTTGCATTTTCGCTTTGTGTATACACAATATGTTCACGTACACTTCCATTGTGATATATACATATGTCACTCGGACTGTGAGTTTGTTGTTTAATGTTTACACTTTTGCGATATGTACTTTAAGTTAGTTTATTATTAAGGTTAGATTATTATTAAGGTCTTTACGTATTCACAGAGTATAGGCTATGGACTTGAAATAACACCAGTTTCGTCGGTCCCCTGCTGATTCACAAAATAAATTTTGATTATTGCACCATGTACGTACTTACCTGAATGTTCTTTTTTTTGTTGCCCGGCTTTCATATAGTGGGATTCTTCACCACGTTTTGTCCGCATATTCAGGCATCATGCTCCTCTGCTCCTCTTGAGTAGGTTACTCCGCCATGCTCAGAGTTTTGTTGCATTCACCTGTGGAGGAACAAATAATAAATAATTAATTTTAACACAAGGAATTTTAAATAAACATACCCTGCATGAGTCGTCTCTTCAAAGTTTCGTCCAATCTGTTTTGTTTTGTATCTTCTGTGGTTGTCAATTTGACATGTACCAAAAATACTGTTGACCCTCTCCAGACAAACTCGTTTGCAAAGCCTGCGAAATAAAATAAAGCAAAATATATTAACCGCGAATGAAAACAGTGCGAAGATATACAATGTCCGAACTCGAAATACCCGTTTCCTACCAGGCCAAGAGGTGTTCCGAAGAAATTTCATCCTTAGCGATTCCTCCAAAAACCTGTCAGCCAAATTGTGCCCAAAGTATGTGAAATGTCGAGTTGTTAAAGCGGTCGGGCAGAACATGTACGAATTAGAGAATCTTGCTGGGAAGAAAATTGGGGTTTTTCATGCGAAGGACATAAAACAATAAAGGTATTGCAAGCCCAACGTATTATGTATCTGTTTAGTCATTTTATTAGATTGTATCTTATTTGGCTTTTATGTATCTCTGTGATTATATTAAGCTTTATCACTTTTATGTATTTAAATGTATTCTTTTATTTTTTTTATCCGCTGTCATCACGTATGTATTCAATTATTGTTAATTTATTTATTTTATTTCACCTAGGATTAAGTTTTCACGTATGTAAAAGTCCTCTGGCACTGTGATATGCATGTTTATTTATTTCATTAGCTTTTAAATTATTTATTTATTATTCTCCATATTTCTTAGATTGTTAATTTATTTCTAGTAAGTAGTTATTTCCTTTTAGTATAAACACACCAACAACTGCACTGTGATATTCATGTACATAAGCACTGTGATATTAATGTTTCGTTCGTGCATTATGTTTGTGTGTTGTTTATCCCTTTATTTATTTATTATTATGTTTTGTCCATGAGGTATTTTAATGTTAATTTATTATTAGTTTTAAGTATTTATTGATGCATCGTTGCATTTTCGCTTTGTGTATACACAATATGTTCACGTACACTTCCATTGTGATATATACATATGTCACTCGGACTGTGAGTTTGCTGTTTAATGTTTACACTTTTGCGATATGTACTTTAAGTTAGTTTATTATTAAGGTTAGATTATTATTAAGGTCTTTACGTATTCACAGAGTATAGGCTATGGACTTGAAATAACACCAGTTTCGTCGGTCCCCTGCTGATTCACAAAATAAATTTTGATTATTGCACCATGTACGTACTTACCTGAATGTTCTTTTTTTTTTGTTGCCCGGCTTTCATATAGTGGGATTCTTCACCACGTTTTGTCCGCATATTCAGGCATCATGCTCCTCTGCTCCTGTTGAGTAGGTTACTCCGCCATGCTCAGAGTTTTGTTGCATTCACCTGTGGAGGAACAAATAATAAATAATTAATTTTAACACAAGGAATTTTAAATAAACATACCCTGCATGAGTCGGCTCTTCAAAGTTTCGTCCAATCTGTTTTGTTTTGTATCTTCTGTGGTTGTCAATTTGGCATGTACCAAAAATACTGTTGACCCTCCCCAGACAAACTCGTTTGCAGTGCCTGCGAAATAAAATAAAGCAAAATATATTAACCGCGAATGAAAACAGTGCGAAGATATACAATGTCCGAACTCGAAATACCCGTTTCCTACCAGGCCAAGAGGTGTTCCGAAGAAATTTCATCCTTAGCGATTCCTCCAAAAACCTGTCAGCCAAATTGTGCCCAAAGTATGTGAAATGTCGAGTTGTTAAAGCGGTCGGGCAGAACATGTACGAATTAGAGAATCTTGCTGGGAAGAAAATTGGGGTTTTTCATGCGAAGGACATAAAACAATAAAGGTATTGCAAGCCCAACGTATTATGTATCTGCTTAGTCATTTTATTAGATTGTATCTTATTTGGCTTTTATGTATCTCTGTGATTATATTAAGCTTTATCACTTTTATGTATTTAAATGTATTCTTTTATTTTTTTTTATCCGCTGTCATCACGTATGTATTCAATTATTGTTAATTTATTTATTTTATTTCACCTAGGATTAAGTTTTCACGTATGTAAAAGTCCTCTGGCACTGTGATATGCATGTTTATTTATTTCATTAGCTTTTAAATTATTTATTTATTATTCTCCATATTTCTTAGATTGTTAATTTATTTCTAGTAAGTAGTTATTTCCTTTTAGTATAAACACACCAACAACTGCACTGTGATATTCATGTACATAAGCACTGTGATATTAATGTTTCGTTCGTGCATTATGTTTGTGTGTTGTTTATCCCTTTATTTATTTATTATTATGTTTTGTCCATGAGGTATTTTAATGTTAATTTATTATTAGTTTTAAGTATTTATTGATGCATCGTTGCATTTTCGCTTTGTGTATACACAATATGTTCACGTACACTTCCATTGTGATATATACATATGTCACTCGGACTGTGAGTTTGCTGTTTAATGTTTACACTTTTGCGATATGTACTTTAAGTTAGTTTATTATTAAGGTCTTTACGTATTCACAGAGTATAGGCTATGGACTTGAAATAACACCAGTTTCGTCGGTCCCCTGCTGATTCACAAAATAAATTTTGATTATTGCACCATGTACGTACTTACCTGAATGTTCTTTTTTTTTGTTGCCCGGCTTTCATATAGTGGGATTCTTCACCACGTTTTGTCCGCATATTCAGGCATCATGCTCCTCTGCTCCTGTTGAGTAGGTTACTCCGCCATGCTCAGAGTTTTGTTGCATTCACCTGTGGAGGAACAAATAATAAATAATTAATTTTAACACAAGGAATTTTAAATAAACATACCCTGCATGAGTCGGCTCTTCAAAGTTTCGTCCAATCTGTTTTGTTTTGTATCTTCTGTGGTTGTCAATTTGGCATGTACCAAAAATACTGTTGACCCTCTCCAGACAAACTCGTTTGCAGTGCCTGCGAAATAAAATAAAGCAAAATATATTAACCGCGAATGAAAACAGTGCGAAGATATACAATGTCCGAACTCGAAATACCCGTTTCCTACCAGGCCAAGAGGTGTTCCGAAGAAATTTCATCCTTAGCGATTCCTCCAAAAACCTGTCAGCCAAATTGTGCCCAAAGTATGTGAAATGTCGAGTTGTTAAAGCGGTCGGGCAGAACATGTACGAATTAGAGAATCTTGCTGGGAAGAAAATTGGGGTTTTTCATGCGAAGGACATAAAACAATAAAGGTATTGCAAGCCCAACGTATTATGTATCTGTTTAGTCATTTTATTAGATTGTATCTTATTTGGCTTTTATGTATCTCTGTGATTATATTAAGCTTTATCACTTTTATGTATTTAAATGTATTCTTTTATTTTTTTTATCCGCTGTCATCACGTATGTATTCAATTATTGTTAATTTATTTATTTTATTTCACCTAGGATTAAGTTTTCACGTATGTAAAAGTCCTCTGGCACTGTGATATGCATGTTTATTTATTTCATTAGCTTTTAAATTATTTATTTATTATTCTCCATATTTCTTAGATTGTTAATTTATTTCTAGTAAGTAGTTATTTCCTTTTAGTATAAACACACCAACAACTGCACTGTGATATTCATGTACATAAGCACTGTGATATTAATGTTTCGTTCGTGCATTATGTTTGTGTGTTGTTTATCCCTTTATTTATTTATTATTATGTTTTGTCCATGAGGTATTTTAATGTTAATTTATTATTAGTTTTAAGTATTTATTGATGCATCGTTGCATTTTCGCTTTGTGTATACACAATATGTTCACGTACACTTCCATTGTGATATATACATATGTCACTCGGACTGTGAGTTTGCTGTTTAATGTTTACACTTTTGCGATATGTACTTTAAGTTAGTTTATTATTAAGGTTAGATTATTATTAAGGTCTTTACGTATTCACAGAGTATAGGCTATGGACTTGAAATAACACCAGTTTCGTCGGTCCCCTGCTGATTCACAAAATAAATTTTGATTATTGCACCATGTACGTACTTACCTGAATGTTCTTTTTTTTTGTTGCCCGGCTTTCATATAGTGGGATTCTTCACCACGTTTTGTCCGCATATTCAGGCATCATGCTCCTCTGCTCCTGTTGAGTAGGTTACTCCGCCATGCTCAGAGTTTTGTTGCATTCACCTGTGGAGGAACAAATAATAAATAATTAATTTTAACACAAGGAATTTTAAATAAACATACCCTGCATGAGTCGGCTCTTCAAAGTTTCGTCCAATCTGTTTTGTTTTGTATCTTCTGTGGTTGTCAATTTGGCATGTACCAAAAATACTGTTGACCCTCTCCAGACAAACTCGTTTGCAGTGCCTGCGAAATAAAATAAAGCAAAATATATTAACCGCGAATGAAAACAGTGCGAAGATATACAATGTCCGAACTCGAAATACCCGTTTCCTACCAGGCCAAGAGGTGTTCCGAAGAAATTTCATCCTTAGCGATTCCTCCAAAAACCTGTCAGCCAAATTGTGCCCAAAGTATGTGAAATGTCGAGTTGTTAAAGCGGTCGGGCAGAACATGTACGAATTAGAGAATCTTGCTGGGAAGAAAATTGGGGTTTTTCATGCGAAGGACATAAAACAATAAAGGTATTGCAAGCCCAACGTATTATGTATCTGCTTAGTCATTTTATTAGATTGTATCTTATTTGGCTTTTATGTATCTCTGTGATTATATTAAGCTTTATCACTTTTATGTATTTAAATGTATTCTTTTATTTTTTTTATCCGCTGTCATCACGTATGTATTCAATTATTGTTAATTTATTTATTTTATTTCACCTAGGATTAAGTTTTCACGTATGTAAAAGTCCTCTGGCACTGTGATATGCATGTTTATTTATTTCATTAGCTTTTAAATTATTTATTTATTATTCTCCATATTTCTTAGATTGTTAATTTATTTCTAGTAAGTAGTTATTTCCTTTTAGTATAAACACACCAACAACTGCACTGTGATATTCATGTACATAAGCACTGTGATATTAATGTTTCGTTCGTGCATTATGTTTGTGTGTTGTTTATCCCTTTATTTATTTATTATTATGTTTTGTCCATGAGGTATTTTAATGTTAATTTATTATTAGTTTTAAGTATTTATTGATGCATCGTTGCATTTTCGCTTTGTGTATACACAATATGTTCACGTACACTTCCATTGTGATATATACATATGTCACTCGGACTGTGAGTTTGCTGTTTAATGTTTACACTTTTGCGATATGTACTTTAAGTTAGTTTATTATTAAGGTCTTTACGTATTCACAGAGTATAGGCTATGGACTTGAAATAACACCAGTTTCGTCGGTCCCCTGCTGATTCACAAAATAAATTTTGATTATTGCACCATGTACGTACTTACCTGAATGTTCTTTTTTTTTGTTGCCCGGCTTTCATATAGTGGGATTCTTCACCACGTTTTGTCCGCATATTCAGGCATCATGCTCCTCTGCTCCTGTTGAGTAGGTTACTCCGCCATGCTCAGAGTTTTGTTGCATTCACCTGTGGAGGAACAAATAATAAATAATTAATTTTAACACAAGGAATTTTAAATAAACATACCCTGCATGAGTCGGCTCTTCAAAGTTTCGTCCAATCTGTTTTGTTTTGTATCTTCTGTGGTTGTCAATTTGGCATGTACCAAAAATACTGTTGACCCTCTCCAGACAAACTCGTTTGCAGTGCCTGCGAAATAAAATAAAGCAAAATATATTAACCGCGAATGAAAACAGTGCGAAGATATACAATGTCCGAACTCGAAATACCCGTTTCCTACCAGGCCAAGAGGTGTTCCGAAGAAATTTCATCCTTAGCGATTCCTCCAAAAACCTGTCAGCCAAATTGTGCCCAAAGTATGTGAAATGTCGAGTTGTTAAAGCGGTCGGGCAGAACATGTACGAATTAGAGAATCTTGCTGGGAAGAAAATTGGGGTTTTTCATGCGAAGGACATAAAACAATAAAGGTATTGCAAGCCCAACGTATTATGTATCTGCTTAGTCATTTTATTAGATTGTATCTTATTTGGCTTTTATGTATCTCTGTGATTATATTAAGCTTTATCACTTTTATGTATTTAAATGTATTCTTTTATTTTTTTTTATCCGCTGTCATCACGTATGTATTCAATTATTGTTAATTTATTTATTTTATTTCACCTAGGATTAAGTTTTCACGTATGTAAAAGTCCTCTGGCACTGTGATATGCATGTTTATTTATTTCATTAGCTTTTAAATTATTTATTTATTATTCTCCATATTTCTTAGATTGTTAATTTATTTCTAGTAAGTAGTTATTTCCTTTTAGTATAAACACACCAACAACTGCACTGTGATATTCATGTACATAAGCACTGTGATATTAATGTTTCGTTCGTGCATTATGTTTGTGTGTTGTTTATCCCTTTATTTATTTATTATTATGTTTTGTCCATGAGGTATTTTAATGTTAATTTATTATTAGTTTTAAGTATTTATTGATGCATCGTTGCATTTTCGCTTTGTGTATACACAATATGTTCACGTACTCTTCCATTGTGATATATACATATGTCACTCGGACTGTGAGTTTGCTGTTTAATGTTTACACTTTTGCGATATGTACTTTAAGTTAGTTTATTATTAAGGTCTTTACGTATTCACAGAGTATAGGCTATGGACTTGAAATAACACCAGTTTCGTCGGTCCCCTGCTGATTCACAAAATAAATTTTGATTATTGCACCATGTACGTACTTACCTGAATGTTCTTTTTTTTTGTTGCCCGGCTTTCATATAGTGGGATTCTTCACCACGTTTTGTCCGCATATTCAGGCATCATGCTCCTCTGCTCCTGTTGAGTAGGTTACTCCGCCATGCTCAGAGTTTTGTTGCATTCACCTGTGGAGGAACAAATAATAAATAATTAATTTTAACACAAGGAATTTTAAATAAACATACCCTGCATGAGTCGGCTCTTCAAAGTTTCGTCCAATCTGTTTTGTTTTGTATCTTCTGTGGTTGTCAATTTGGCATGTACCAAAAATACTGTTGACCCTCTCCAGACAAACTCGTTTGTAGTGCCTGCGAAATAAAATAAAGCAAAATATATTAACCGCGAATGAAAACAGTGCGAAGATATACAATGTCCGAACTCGAAATACCCGTTTCCTACCAGGCCAAGAGGTGTTCCGAAGAAATTTCATCCTTAGCGATTCCTCCAAAAACCTGTCAGCCAAATTGTGCCCAAAGTATGTGAAATGTCGAGTTGTTAAAGCGGTCGGGCAGAACATGTACGAATTAGAGAATCTTGCTGGGAAGAAAATTGGGGTTTTTCATGCGAAGGACATAAAACAATAAAGGTATTGCAAGCCCAACGTATTATGTATCTGTTTAGTCATTTTATTAGATTGTATCTTATTTGGCTTTTATGTATCTCTGTGATTATATTAAGCTTTATCACTTTTATGTATTTAAATGTATTCTTTTATTTTTTTTATCCGCTGTCATCACGTATGTATTCAATTATTGTTAATTTATTTATTTTATTTCACCTAGGATTAAGTTTTCACGTATGTAAAAGTCCTCTGGCACTGTGATATGCATGTTTATTTATTTCATTAGCTTTTAAATTATTTATTTATTATTCTCCATATTTCTTAGATTGTTAATTTATTTCTAGTAAGTAGTTATTTCCTTTTAGTATAAACACACCAACAACTGCACTGTGATATTCATGTACATAAGCACTGTGATATTAATGTTTCGTTCGTGCATTATGTTTGTGTGTTGTTTATCCCTTTATTTATTTATTATTATGTTTTGTCCATGAGGTATTTTAATGTTAATTTATTATTAGTTTTAAGTATTTATTGATGCATCGTTGCATTTTCGCTTTGTGTATACACAATATGTTCACGTACACTTCCATTGTGATATATACATATGTCACTCGGACTGTGAGTTTGCTGTTTAATGTTTACACTTTTGCGATATGTACTTTAAGTTAGTTTAGTATAAACACACCAACAACTGCACTGTGATATTCATGTACATAAGCACTGTGATATTAATGTTTCGTTCGTGCATTATGTTTGTGTGTTGTTTATCCCTTTATTTATTTATTATTATGTTTTGTCCATGAGGTATTTTAATGTTAATTTATTATTAGTTTTAAGTATTTATTGATGCATCGTTGCATTTTCGCTTTGTGTATACACAATATGTTCACGTACACTTCCATTGTGATATATACATATGCCACTCGGACTGTGAGTTTGCTGTTTAATGTTTACACTTTTGCGATATGTACTTTAAGTTAGTTTATTATTAAGGTCTTTACGTATTCACAGAGTATAGGCTATGGACTTGAAATAACACCAGTTTCGTCGGTCCCCTGCTGATTCACAAAATAAATTTTGATTATTGCACCATGTACGTACTTACCTGAATGTTCTTTTTTTTTGTTGCCCGGCTTTCATATAGTGGGATTCTTCACCACGTTTTGTCCGCATATTCAGGCATCATGCTCCTCTGCTCCTGTTGAGTAGGTTACTCCGCCATGCTCAGAGTTTTGTTGCATTCACCTGTGGAGGAACAAATAATAAATAATTAATTTTAACACAAGGAATTTTAAATAAACATACCCTGCATGAGTCGGCTCTTCAAAGTTTCGTCCAATCTGTTTTGTTTTGTATCTTCTGTGGTTGTCAATTTGGCATGTACCAAAAATACTGTTGACCCTCTCCAGACAAACTCGTTTGCAGTGCCTGCGAAATAAAATAAAGCAAAATATATTAACCGCGAATGAAAACAGTGCGAAGATATACAATGTCCGAACTCGAAATACCCGTTTCCTACCAGGCCAAGAGGTGTTCCGAAGAAATTTCATCCTTAGCGATTCCTCCAAAAACCTGTCAGCCAAATTGTGCCCAAAGTATGTGAAATGTCGAGTTGTTAAAGCGGTCGGGCAGAACATGTACGAATTAGAGAATCTTGCTGGGAAGAAAATTGGGGTTTTTCATGCGAAGGACATAAAACAATAAAGGTATTGCAAGCCCAACGTATTATGTATCTGTTTAGTCATTTTATTAGATTGTATCTTATTTGGCTTTTATGTATCTCTGTGATTATATTAAGCTTTATCACTTTTATGTATTTAAATGTATTCTTTTATTTTTTTTATCCGCTGTCATCACGTATGTATTCAATTATTGTTAATTTATTTATTTTATTTCACCTAGGATTAAGTTTTCACGTATGTAAAAGTCCTCTGGCACTGTGATATGCATGTTTATTTATTTCATTAGCTTTTAAATTATTTATTTATTATTCTCCATATTTCTTAGATTGTTAATTTATTTCTAGTAAGTAGTTATTTCCTTTTAGTATAAACACACCAACAACTGCACTGTGATATTCATGTACATAAGCACTGTGATATTAATGTTTCGTTCGTGCATTATGTTTGTGTGTTGTTTATCCCTTTATTTATTTATTATTATGTTTTGTCCATGAGGTATTTTAATGTTAATTTATTATTAGTTTTAAGTATTTATTGATGCATCGTTGCATTTTCGCTTTGTGTATACACAATATGTTCACGTACACTTCCATTGTGATATATACATATGTCACTCGGACTGTGAGTTTGCTGTTTAATGTTTACACTTTTGCGATATGTACTTTAAGTTAGTTTATTATTAAGGTTAGATTATTATTAAGGTCTTTACGTATTCACAGAGTATAGGCTATGGACTTGAAATAACACCAGTTTCGTCGGTCCCCTGCTGATTCACAAAATAAATTTTGATTATTGCACCATGTACGTACTTACCTGAATGTTCTTTTTTTTTGTTGCCCGGCTTTCATATAGTGGGATTCTTCACCACGTTTTGTCCGCATATTCAGGCATCATGCTCCTCTGCTCCTGTTGAGAAGGTTACTCCGCCATGCTCAGAGTTTTGTTGCATTCACCTGTGGAGGAACAAATAATAAATAATTAATTTTAACACAAGGAATTTTAAATAAACATACCCTGCATGAGTCGGCTCTTCAAAGTTTCGTCCAATCTGTTTTGTTTTGTATCTTCTGTGGTTGTCAATTTGGCATGTACCAAAAATACTGTTGACCCTCTCCAGACAAACTCGTTTGCAGTGCCTGCGAAATAAAATAAAGCAAAATATATTAACCGCGAATGAAAACAGTGCGAAGATATACAATGTCCGAACTCGAAATACCCGTTTCCTACCAGGCCAAGAGGTGTTCCGAAGAAATTTCATCCTTAGCGATTCCTCCAAAAACCTGTCAGCCAAATTGTGCCCAAAGTATGTGAAATGTCGAGTTGTTAAAGCGGTCGGGCAGAACATGTACGAATTAGAGAATCTTGCTGGGAAGAAAATTGGGGTTTTTCATGCGAAGGACATAAAACAATAAAGGTATTGCAAGCCCAACGTATTATGTATCTGCTTAGTCATTTTATTAGATTGTATCTTATTTGGCTTTTATGTATCTCTGTGATTATATTAAGCTTTATCACTTTTATGTATTTAAATGTATTCTTTTATTTTTTTTTATCCGCTGTCATCACGTATGTATTCAATTATTGTTAATTTATTTATTTTATTTCACCTAGGATTAAGTTTTCACGTATGTAAAAGTCCTCTGGCACTGTGATATGCATGTTTATTTATTTCATTAGCTTTTAAATTATTTATTTATTATTCTCCATATTTCTTAGATTGTTAATTTATTTCTAGTAAGTAGTTATTTCCTTTTAGTATAAACACACCAACAACTGCACTGTGATATTCATGTACATAAGCACTGTGATATTAATGTTTCGTTCGTGCATTATGTTTGTGTGTTGTTTATCCCTTTATTTATTTATTATTATGTTTTGTCCATGAGGTATTTTAATGTTAATTTATTATTAGTTTTAAGTATTTATTGATGCATCGTTGCATTTTCGCTTTGTGTATACACAATATGTTCACGTACACTTCCATTGTGATATATACATATGTCACTCGGACTGTGAGTTTGCTGTTTAATGTTTACACTTTTGCGATATGTACTTTAAGTTAGTTTATTATTAAGGTCTTTACGTATTCACAGAGTATAGGCTATGGACTTGAAATAACACCAGTTTCGTCGGTCCCCTGCTGATTCACAAAATAAATTTTGATTATTGCACCATGTACGTACTTACCTGAATGTTCTTTTTTTTTGTTGCCCGGCTTTCATATAGTGGGATTCTTCACCACGTTTTGTCCGCATATTCAGGCATCATGCTCCTCTGCTCCTGTTGAGTAGGTTACTCCGCCATGCTCAGAGTTTTGTTGCATTCACCTGTGGAGGAACAAATAATAAATAATTAATTTTAACACAAGGAATTTTAAATAAACATACCCTGCATGAGTCGGCTCTTCAAAGTTTCGTCCAATCTGTTTTGTTTTGTATCTTCTGTGGTTGTCAATTTGGCATGTACCAAAAATACTGTTGACCCTCTCCAGACAAACTCGTTTGCAGTGCCTGCGAAATAAAATAAAGCAAAATATATTAACCGCGAATGAAAACAGTGCGAAGATATACAATGTCCGAACTCGAAATACCCGTTTCCTACCAGGCCAAGAGGTGTTCCGAAGAAATTTCATCCTTAGCGATTCCTCCAAAAACCTGTCAGCCAAATTGTGCCCAAAGTATGTGAAATGTCGAGTTGTTAAAGCGGTCGGGCAGAACATGTACGAATTAGAGAATCTTGCTGGGAAGAAAATTGGGGTTTTTCATGCGAAGGACATAAAACAATAAAGGTATTGCAAGCCCAACGTATTATGTATCTGCTTAGTCATTTTATTAGATTGTATCTTATTTGGCTTTTATGTATCTCTGTGATTATATTAAGCTTTATCACTTTTATGTATTTAAATGTATTCTTTTATTTTTTTTTATCCGCTGTCATCACGTATGTATTCAATTATTGTTAATTTATTTATTTTATTTCACCTAGGATTAAGTTTTCACGTATGTAAAAGTCCTCTGGCACTGTGATATGCATGTTTATTTATTTCATTAGCTTTTAAATTATTTATTTATTATTCTCCATATTTCTTAGATTGTTAATTTATTTCTAGTAAGTAGTTATTTCCTTTTAGTATAAACACACCAACAACTGCACTGTGATATTCATGTACATAAGCACTGTGATATTAATGTTTCGTTCGTGCATTATGTTTGTGTGTTGTTTATCCCTTTATTTATTTATTATTATGTTTTGTCCATGAGGTATTTTAATGTTAATTTATTATTAGTTTTAAGTATTTATTGATGCATCGTTGCATTTTCGCTTTGTGTATACACAATATGTTCACGTACACTTCCATTGTGATATATACATATGTCACTCGGACTGTGAGTTTGCTGTTTAATGTTTACACTTTTGCGATATGTACTTTAAGTTAGTTTATTATTAAGGTCTTTACGTATTCACAGAGTATAGGCTATGGACTTGAAATAACACCAGTTTCGTCGGTCCCCTGCTGATTCACAAAATAAATTTTGATTATTGCACCATGTACGTACTTACCTGAATGTTCTTTTTTTTTGTTGCCCGGCTTTCATATAGTGGGATTCTTCACCACGTTTTGTCCGCATATTCAGGCATCATGCTCCTCTGCTCCTGTTGAGTAGGTTACTCCGCCATGCTCAGAGTTTTGTTGCATTCACCTGTGGAGGAACAAATAATAAATAATTAATTTTAACACAAGGAATTTTAAATAAACATACCCTGCATGAGTCGGCTCTTCAAAGTTTCGTCCAATCTGTTTTGTTTTGTATCTTCTGTGGTTGTCAATTTGGCATGTACCAAAAATACTGTTGACCCTCTCCAGACAAACTCGTTTGCAGTGCCTGCGAAATAAAATAAAGCAAAATATATTAACCGCGAATGAAAACAGTGCGAAGATATACAATGTCCGAACTCGAAATACCCGTTTCCTACCAGGCCAAGAGGTGTTCCGAAGAAATTTCATCCTTAGCGATTCCTCCAAAAACCTGTCAGCCAAATTGTGCCCAAAGTATGTGAAATGTCGAGTTGTTAAAGCGGTCGGGCAGAACATGTACGAATTAGAGAATCTTGCTGGGAAGAAAATTGGGGTTTTTCATGCGAAGGACATAAAACAATAAAGGTATTGCAAGCCCAACGTATTATGTATCTGCTTAGTCATTTTATTAGATTGTATCTTATTTGGCTTTTATGTATCTCTGTGATTATATTAAGCTTTATCACTTTTATGTATTTAAATGTATTCTTTTATTTTTTTTTATCCGCTGTCATCACGTATGTATTCAATTATTGTTAATTTATTTATTTTATTTCACCTAGGATTAAGTTTTCACGTATGTAAAAGTCCTCTGGCACTGTGATATGCATGTTTATTTATTTCATTAGCTTTTAAATTATTTATTTATTATTCTTCATATTTCTTAGATTGTTAATTTATTTCTAGTAAGTAGTTATTTCCTTTTAGTATAAACACACCAACAACTGCACTGTGATATTCATGTACATAAGCACTGTGATATTAATGTTTCGTTCGTGCATTATGTTTGTGTGTTGTTTATCCCTTTATTTATTTATTATTATGTTTTGTCCATGAGGTATTTTAATGTTAATTTATTATTAGTTTTAAGTATTTATTGATGCATCGTTGCATTTTCGCTTTGTGTATACACAATATGTTCACGTACACTTCCATTGTGATATATACATATGTCACTCGGACTGTGAGTTTGCTGTTTAATGTTTACACTTTTGCGATATGTACTTTAAGTTAGTTTATTATTAAGGTCTTTACGTATTCACAGAGTATAGGCTATGGACTTGAAATAACACCAGTTTCGTCGGTCCCCTGCTGATTCACAAAATAAATTTTGATTATTGCACCATGTACGTACTTACCTGAATGTTCTTTTTTTTTGTTGCCCGGCTTTCATATAGTGGGATTCTTCACCACGTTTTGTCCGCATATTCAGGCATCATGCTCCTCTGCTCCTGTTGAGTAGGTTACTCCGCCATGCTCAGAGTTTTGTTGCATTCACCTGTGGAGGAACAAATAATAAATAATTAATTTTAACACAAGGAATTTTAAATAAACATACCCTGCATGAGTCGGCTCTTCAAAGTTTCGTCCAATCTGTTTTGTTTTGTATCTTCTGTGGTTGTCAATTTGGCATGTACCAAAAATACTGTTGACCCTCTCCAGACAAACTCGTTTGCAGTGCCTGCGAAATAAAATAAAGCAAAATATATTAACCGCAAATGAAAACAGTGCGAAGATATACAATGTCCGAACTCGAAATACCCGTTTCCTACCAGGCCAAGAGGTGTTCCGAAGAAATTTCATCCTTAGCGATTCCTCCAAAAACCTGTCAGCCAAATTGTGCCCAAAGTATGTGAAATGTCGAGTTGTTAAAGCGGTCGGGCAGAACATGTACGAATTAGAGAATCTTGCTGGGAAGAAAATTGGGGTTTTTCATGCGAAGGACATAAAACAATAAAGGTATTGCAAGCCCAACGTATTATGTATCTGTTTAGTCATTTTATTAGATTGTATCTTATTTGGCTTTTATGTATCTCTGTGATTATATTAAGCTTTATCACTTTTATGTATTTAAATGTATTCTTTTATTTTTTTTATCCGCTGTCATCACGTATGTATTCAATTATTGTTAATTTATTTATTTTATTTCACCTAGGATTAAGTTTTCACGTATGTAAAAGTCCTCTGGCACTGTGATATGCATGTTTATTTATTTCATTAGCTTTTAAATTATTTATTTATTATTCTCCATATTTCTTAGATTGTTAATTTATTTCTAGTAAGTAGTTATTTCCTTTTAGTATAAACACACCAACAACTGCACTGTGATATTCATGTACATAAGCACTGTGATATTAATGTTTCGTTCGTGCATTATGTTTGTGTGTTGTTTATCCCTTTATTTATTTATTATTATGTTTTGTCCATGAGGTATTTTAATGTTAATTTATTATTAGTTTTAAGTATTTATTGATGCATCGTTGCATTTTCGCTTTGTGTATACACAATATGTTCACGTACACTTCCATTGTGATATATACATATGTCACTCGGACTGTGAGTTTGCTGTTTAATGTTTACACTTTTGCGATATGTACTTTAAGTTAGTTTAGTATAAACACACCAACAACTGCACTGTGATATTCATGTACATAAGCACTGTGATATTAATGTTTCGTTCGTGCATTATGTTTGTGTGTTGTTTATCCCTTTATTTATTTATTATTATGTTTTGTCCATGAGGTATTTTAATGTTAATTTATTATTAGTTTTAAGTATTTATTGATGCATCGTTGCATTTTCGCTTTGTGTATACACAATATGTTCACGTACACTTCCATTGTGATATATACATATGTCACTCGGACTGTGAGTTTGCTGTTTAATGTTTACACTTTTGCGATATGTACTTTAAGTTAGTTTATTATTAAGGTCTTTACGTATTCACAGAGTATAGGCTATGGACTTGAAATAACACCAGTTTCGTCGGTCCCCTGCTGATTCACAAAATAAATTTTGATTCTTCCACCATGTACGTACTTACCTGAATGTTCTTTTTTTTTGTTGCCCGGCTTTCATATAGTGGGATTCTTCACCACGTTTTGTCCGCATATTCAGGCATCATGCTCCTCTGCTCCTGTTGAGTAGGTTACTCCGCCATGCTCAGAGTTTTGTTGCATTCACCTGTGGAGGAACAAATAATAAATAATTAATTTTAACACAAGGAATTTTAAATAAACATACCCTGCATGAGTCGGCTCTTCAAAGTTTCGTCCAATCTGTTTTGTTTTGTATCTTCTGTGGTTGTCAATTTGGCATGTACCAAAAATACTGTTGACCCTCTCCAGACAAACTCGTTTGCAGTGCCTGCGAAATAAAATAAAGCAAAATATATTAACCGCGAATGAAAACAGTGCGAAGATATACAATGTCCGAACTCGAAATACCCGTTTCCTACCAGGCCAAGAGGTGTTCCGAAGAAATTTCATCCTTAGCGATTCCTCCAAAAACCTGTCAGCCAAATTGTGCCCAAAGTATGTGAAATGTCGAGTTGTTAAAGCGGTCGGGCAGAACATGTACGAATTAGAGAATCTTGCTGGGAAGAAAATTGGGGTTTTTCATGCGAAGGACATAAAACAATAAAGGTATTGCAAGCCCAACGTATTATGTATCTGTTTAGTCATTTTATTAGATTGTATCTTATTTGGCTTTTATGTATCTCTGTGATTATATTAAGCTTTATCACTTTTATGTATTTAAATGTATTCTTTTATTTTTTTTATCCGCTGTCATCACGTATGTATTCAATTATTGTTAATTTATTTATTTTATTTCACCTAGGATTAAGTTTTCACGTATGTAAAAGTCCTCTGGCACTGTGATATGCATGTTTATTTATTTCATTAGCTTTTAAATTATTTATTTATTATTCTCCATATTTCTTAGATTGTTAATTTATTTCTAGTAAGTAGTTATTTCCTTTTAGTATAAACACACCAACAACTGCACTGTGATATTCATGTACATAAGCACTGTGATATTAATGTTTCGTTCGTGCATTATGTTTGTGTGTTGTTTATCCCTTTATTTATTTATTATTATGTTTTGTCCATGAGGTATTTTAATGTTAATTTATTATTAGTTTTAAGTATTTATTGATGCATCGTTGCATTTTCGCTTTGTGTATACACAATATGTTCACGTACACTTCCATTGTGATATATACATATGTCACTCGGACTGTGAGTTTGCTGTTTAATGTTTACACTTTTGCGATATGTACTTTAAGTTAGTTTATTATTAAGGTTAGATTATTATTAAGGTCTTTACGTATTCACAGAGTATAGGCTATGGACTTGAAATAACACCAGTTTCGTCGGTCCCCTGCTGATTCACAAAATAAATTTTGATTATTGCACCATGTACGTACTTACCTGAATGTTCTTTTTTTTTGTTGCCCGGCTTTCATATAGTGGGATTATTCACCACGTTTTGTCCGCATATTCAGGCATCATGCTCCTCTGCTCCTGTTGAGTAGGTTACTCCGCCATGCTCAGAGTTTTGTTGCATTCACCTGTGGAGGAACAAATAATAAATAATTAATTTTAACACAAGGAATTTTAAATAAACATACCCTGCATGAGTCGGCTCTTCAAAGTTTCGTCCAATCTGTTTTGTTTTGTATCTTCTGTGGTTGTCAATTTGGCATGTACCAAAAATACTGTTGACCCTCTCCAGACAAACTCGTTTGCAGTGCCTGCGAAATAAAATAAAGCAAAATATATTAACCGCGAATGAAAACAGTGCGAAGATATACAATGTCCGAACTCGAAATACCCGTTTCCTACCAGGCCAAGAGGTGTTCCGAAGAAATTTCATCCTTAGCGATTCCTCCAAAAACCTGTCAGCCAAATTGTGCCCAAAGTATGTGAAATGTCGAGTTGTTAAAGCGGTCGGGCAGAACATGTACGAATTAGAGAATCTTGCTGGGAAGAAAATTGGGGTTTTTCATGCGAAGGACATAAAACAATAAAGGTATTGCAAGCCCAACGTATTATGTATCTGCTTAGTCATTTTATTAGATTGTATCTTATTTGGCTTTTATGTATCTCTGTGATTATATTAAGCTTTATCACTTTTATGTATTTAAATGTATTCTTTTATTTTTTTTTATCCGCTGTCATCACGTATGTATTCAATTATTGTTAATTTATTTATTTTATTTCACCTAGGATTAAGTTTTCACGTATGTAAAAGTCCTCTGGCACTGTGATATGCATGTTTATTTATTTCATTAGCTTTTAAATTATTTATTTATTATTCTCCATATTTCTTAGATTGTTAATTTATTTCTAGTAAGTAGTTATTTCCTTTTAGTATAAACACACCAACAACTGCACTGTGATATTCATGTACATAAGCACTGTGATATTAATGTTTCGTTCGTGCATTATGTTTGTGTGTTGTTTATCCCTTTATTTATTTATTATTATGTTTTGTCCATGAGGTATTTTAATGTTAATTTATTATTAGTTTTAAGTATTTATTGATGCATCGTTGCATTTTCGCTTTGTGTATACACAATATGTTCACGTACACTTCCATTGTGATATATACATATGTCACTCGGACTGTGAGTTTGCTGTTTAATGTTTACACTTTTGCGATATGTACTTTAAGTTAGTTTATTATTAAGGTCTTTACGTATTCACAGAGTATAGGCTATGGACTTGAAATAACACCAGTTTCGTCGGTCCCCTGCTGATTCACAAAATAAATTTTGATTATTGCACCATGTACGTACTTACCTGAATGTTCTTTTTTTTTGTTGCCCGGCTTTCATATAGTGGGATTCTTCACCACGTTTTGTCCGCATATTCAGGCATCATGCTCCTCTGCTCCTGTTGAGTAGGTTACTCCGCCATGCTCAGAGTTTTGTTGCATTCACCTGTGGAGGAACAAATAATAAATAATTAATTTTAACACAAGGAATTTTAAATAAACATACCCTGCATGAGTCGGCTCTTCAAAGTTTCGTCCAATCTGTTTTGTTTTGTATCTTCTGTGGTTGTCAATTTGGCATGTACCAAAAATACTGTTGACCCTCTCCAGACAAACTCGTTTGCAGTGCCTGCGAAATAAAATAAAGCAAAATATATTAACCGCGAATGAAAACAGTGCGAAGATATACAATGTCCGAACTCGAAATACCCGTTTCCTACCAGGCCAAGAGGTGTTCCGAAGAAATTTCATCCTTAGCGATTCCTCCAAAAACCTGTCAGCCAAATTGTGCCCAAAGTATGTGAAATGTCGAGTTGTTAAAGCGGTCGGGCAGAACATGTACGAATTAGAGAATCTTGCTGGGAAGAAAATTGGGGTTTTTCATGCGAAGGACATAAAACAATAAAGGTATTGCAAGCCCAACGTATTATGTATCTGCTTAGTCATTTTATTAGATTGTATCTTATTTGGCTTTTATGTATCTCTGTGATTATATTAAGCTTTATCACTTTTATGTATTTAAATGTATTCTTTTATTTTTTTTTATCCGCTGTCATCACGTATGTATTCAATTATTGTTAATTTATTTATTTTATTTCACCTAGGATTAAGTTTTCACGTATGTAAAAGTCCTCTGGCACTGTGATATGCATGTTTATTTATTTCATTAGCTTTTAAATTATTTATTTATTATTCTCCATATTTCTTAGATTGTTAATTTATTTCTAGTAAGTAGTTATTTCCTTTTAGTATAAACACACCAACAACTGCACTGTGATATTCATGTACATAAGCACTGTGATATTAATGTTTCGTTCGTGCATTATGTTTGTGTGTTGTTTATCCCTTTATTTATTTATTATTATGTTTTGTCCATGAGGTATTTTAATGTTAATTTATTATTAGTTTTAAGTATTTATTGATGCATCGTTGCATTTTCGCTTTGTGTATACACAATATGTTCACGTACACTTCCATTGTGATATATACATATGTCACTCGGACTGTGAGTTTGCTGTTTAATGTTTACACTTTTGCGATATGTACTTTAAGTTAGTTTATTATTAAGGTCTTTACGTATTCACAGAGTATAGGCTATGGACTTGAAATAACACCAGTTTCGTCGGTCCCCTGCTGATTCACAAAATAAATTTTGATTATTGCACCATGTACGTACTTACCTGAATGTTCTTTTTTTTTGTTGCCCGGCTTTCATATAGTGGGATTCTTCACCACGTTTTGTCCGCATATTCAGGCATCATGCTCCTCTGCTCCTGTTGAGTAGGTTATTCCGCCATGCTCAGAGTTTTGTTGCATTCACCTGTGGAGGAACAAATAATAAATAATTAATTTTAACACAAGGAATTTTAAATAAACATACCCTGCATGAGTCGGCTCTTCAAAGTTTCGTCCAATCTGTTTTGTTTTGTATCTTCTGTGGTTGTCAATTTGGCATGTACCAAAAATACTGTTGACCCTCTCCAGACAAACTCGTTTGCAGTGCCTGCGAAATAAAATAAAGCAAAATATATTAACCGCGAATGAAAACAGTGCGAAGATATACAATGTCCGAACTCGAAATACCCGTTTCCTACCAGGCCAAGAGGTGTTCCGAAGAAATTTCATCCTTAGCGATTCCTCCAAAAACCTGTCAGCCAAATTGTGCCCAAAGTATGTGAAATGTCGAGTTGTTAAAGCGGTCGGGCAGAACATGTACGAATTAGAGAATCTTGCTGGGAAGAAAATTGGGGTTTTTCATGCGAAGGACATAAAACAATAAAGGTATTGCAAGCCCAACGTATTATGTATCTGCTTAGTCATTTTATTAGATTGTATCTTATTTGGCTTTTATGTATCTCTGTGATTATATTAAGCTTTATCACTTTTATGTATTTAAATGTATTCTTTTATTTTTTTTTATCCGCTGTCATCACGTATGTATTCAATTATTGTTAATTTATTTATTTTATTTCACCTAGGATTAAGTTTTCACGTATGTAAAAGTCCTCTGGCACTGTGATATGCATGTTTATTTATTTCATTAGCTTTTAAATTATTTATTTATTATTCTCCATATTTCTTAGATTGTTAATTTATTTCTAGTAAGTAGTTATTTCCTTTTAGTATAAACACACCAACAACTGCACTGTGATATTCATGTACATAAGCACTGTGATATTAATGTTTCGTTCGTGCATTATGTTTGTGTGTTGTTTATCCCTTTATTTATTTATTATTATGTTTTGTCCATGAGGTATTTTAATGTTAATTTATTATTAGTTTTAAGTATTTATTGATGCATCGTTGCATTTTCGCTTTGTGTATACACAATATGTTCACGTACACTTCCATTGTGATATATACATATGTCACTCGGACTGTGAGTTTGCTGTTTAATGTTTACACTTTTGCGATATGTACTTTAAGTTAGTTTATTATTAAGGTCTTTACGTATTCACAGAGTATAGGCTATGGACTTGAAATAACACCAGTTTCGTCGGTCCCCTGCTGATTCACAAAATAAATTTTGATTATTGCACCATGTACGTACTTACCTGAATGTTCTTTTTTTTTGTTGCCCGGCTTTCATATAGTGGGATTCTTCACCACGTTTTGTCCGCATATTCAGGCATCATGCTCCTCTGCTCCTGTTGAGTAGGTTACTCCGCCATGCTCAGAGTTTTGTTGCATTCACCTGTGGAGGAACAAATAATAAATAATTAATTTTAACACAAGGAATTTTAAATAAACATACCCTGCATGAGTCGGCTCTTCAAAGTTTCGTCCAATCTGTTTTGTTTTGTATCTTCTGTGGTTGTCAATTTGACATGTACCAAAAATATCCCTACCGGGGAAATGAAAGCAAGTGGTGCCAAACATAGATTATTAGAACTAGTCAGAGAAGGTAAATGAATGAATGAATGAATTTTTATTGAGTCTTATATCTCCGTTTCTTACACATTTATGTACTTAATTCTATTCACATTTTGTTTCGTTTTTCTTTATGTCTGGAGGCTTTCAAGTATTGCCATCTCTTTCAATTTTTTGTTACATATTAAATGCCCCTTGGCTTTGATTTACATTTGTTATTAGCTCTTGCTCTCGGAGCTATATATTTGTTTCATCTGACTACAGTGTCATCGTTTTCTTATGAACTACCCTAAATATATACATTCTACTATTTACAATTTATAGGTATACGGGTATACCAATGCGAACGAAAGTTCTCTTGTGACTGTGTGGTAGATATTTGATAACCTAGACATATTGCAAGTTAGATGTTCTGGTTGTTTAATCGATATGATTTTGATTTTGATTTTTTAATTATCATTTGTTGACCTGTTTGTTTGGTCTTTTCATTTTTAGTTTTGCGAAAGCAAAGTTTATTGATGGTTTTTACTTATTGAATACTTTTTACTTAATGAATAATAAGTATTATGTGTGTGTTAGTATTATAATATTGATATTATACATAGATATTAATAAAGTAGTGAATTTTGTCAACCGATTATTGTTTTTACTGAAGTTTTTGTTAAATTGATGGGTTTTTTTTTTCTTTTTGAGTAGTAAAAAAAAATAGGAATCTTTTTTGATTCAAATCTGTGATCTGAGTTGTGGGATTGATGCGAGGTTGCTTTTATCCGCGATTTTGTCCCGGTGTAACTTTTTGGTAAAAGGGGATTGTGTCGGGAGCTGAGTTGAAGTCCTCCCAGATAAGGCTTATTGGTGAGGGGTATGGTGTCCCAGGCCCGATTAAGTTGGTGTGAGTGTTGTAAATTTCTTTAATTAGGTCGTTTTCAGAGTGATTGAATTTATTAAGTGTTTTTTGCATCAACCCCACTGCATATTTTATTAGTGGGATTGTGTTTGATTCGTTATAGACATACTTGTTGGAATATCTTTTATTTCTGTTTTCAAAGTTTTTGTTGATACAGAAACGCAGAACCCTTCTTTCGAAGGTTTCGAGTTCTTTAGCTACTGTTGGAGAGATGGTGAACCACACTGGGAAGGCATAGATCAAAATGGGTTTGATGAGTGTCTTGTAAAATAACAATTTTGATTTCTTGCTGAGCATGTTGTGCTTGAGGTAGGGCATAAGCATGTTGGTCACTTTGTTCGCTTTTTCTTTTGTGGCCCTAGCATGTTTGTTAAATTTGAGAAGGCTGGTGAAGGACACCCCCAGGTATTTCAGGTCATTTTTAAAAACTATTGTACTACCTTCTAGTGTAAGTGTTATGTTTCTGGACTCGCCAGTTACCCCTGTTCTCCCCTTCCCGCTTGCGTTTCTGAAACAAATTGCTTATGATTTGTCCTTGTTAATTTTTATACCCCATTTTTTATAAAAGGTGTTTATGATTTCTAAGTGTTCCTTCAGGTTTTGTATGGCCATCGTTGGGTATTCCGCGCTTGCGTAAACCAGTGTATCGTCTGCGTATAATATGGCCTTTGACGCCACTCTGTTGTTTTTGAAGTAAGTGAAGGGGAAGGGAAGATTTAAAGAAGGATAGAAGATAATTTGAGAGTCAAAAATGAATTACTCTCTAGCGGCAAAATGTATGTTTTACCGAAATGAGGAGAGAAAGAAAGGGAAGATGTCCAGTTTGAACTTGGAAGTAAAATGATGGAGAGTTAGAGGAATGAGAGTAGGATCTGCGAACTGCGAGTCATTTAAGTTCGAACTGTGCAATGACGTAAAAGTGCACGTTACATTTTTTTTTGAAAAAGTGCATAACCGATGCAATTTAAAAAGTCTGTGAAGGTCAATGCAGAAGTCATTTAATTTAACTTTACAATTTTTTTACTCAGTGCAAATAAAGGGTGAGTGATTATTTTATTTCATTTTTTTTTTGTTCGGTATCCCTAATATAATTTTAAATAGGCACCAACGTTTGAATTAATAGACGGCACCCATCATCAAGGCGATCACTGACCATCCTCTGTAAAACAAAGGGGTCGGGATCGCCATTATTTTTGCAAATCGTTATAATTTGAATGCCACAGAAAAATTAAAACAAAAAAAAAACAGTAAATATAGTGCTTCAACCCCATCATTTACACAACTATCTGGACATTTCTGTGAAACACGACAGCATCTCATCGATACCGGAGAGTCGGAACCTGTAAAGCAGCGTCACTACCCCGTTTCCCGGCGATACAGTCCCTTTTATATGATGAAATCGACAGGATGCTGAGTCTCGGCGTTATAGAGGAGAGTGAGAGTCCTTGGTGCTCACCGGTGGTCCTCATACGGAAGCCAGGCAAAAATCGTCTTTGCCTGGATTCTCGTAAGGTGAACGAGTTGACCAAGACGGACGCTTACCCTCTTCCCCATATTGACGGGCTTCTTGGTCGACTTCAAGACACATATTTCATCAGTAGCGTCGATTTAAAGGACGCCTTTTGGCAAATACCGCTGGAGAGACGGAGTAGGGAAAAAACTGCTTTTACGGTTCCTGGAAGACCCCTTTACCAATTCACATCCATGCCCTTTGGGTTGTGTAATGCAGCTCAAAGGATGTGCAGATTGATGGATAAGGTTATTCCTTCGCGGTTGAAAGATCGTGTCTTCGTGTATCTCGATGACTTGCTAATCATCACTCCCGATTTTGAGACCCATCTCGCGTTGCTCGAGGAGGTCGCCCAATGCCTGCGGAAGGCTAACCTCACCATCAACTTGAGCAAGTCAAAATTCTGCTTCAAAGAGTTGAAGTACTTGGGCTATATAGTTGGTGGTGGGAAGCTGAAAACCGATCCAGCCAAGGTTGAAGCGATCGTCGACTTCCCGGTTCCGAAGAACCCAAAACAAGCACGCAGGTTACTCGGCCTCGCAGGGTGGTACCGACGGTTCATCAGGGACTTTTCCAGCCTGACTGCTCCATTAACCGACACTCTGAAAAAGAGAAATGAAAAGTTTAAAATGACTGATGAGGCAGTGAATGCATTTGAAAAGCTGAAGAGCGCCTTAACGACAGCCCCAGTACTGACCCATCCGGATTTTACTAGGCGATTTTTCATTCAGTGCGATGCATCGGATTTAGGAATCGGTGCGGTCCTATTTCAAGTCAACGAAACCAAAGAAGAATCTCCTATAGCATACTTCTCTCAAAAGCTGAATAGTTGCCAAAAGAACTACAGCGTAACAGAGAAAGAATGCCTGGCTGCGGTGATGGCTGTCCAAAAATTCCGTCCCTTTGTTGAAGGAATGGCATTCACCATAATAACAGACCATTCCAGTCTGCGATGGCTGATGTCGCTTAAAGACTTGAGTGGGAGATTGGCTAGGTGGAGCCTCAAGCTCCAGGCATTCACCTTTGATATAGAGCATAGGAAGGGCTCATTGAATGTCGTACCGGACACCTTGTCGCGGGCCTACGTTGATAGCTTGGAGGTTCAGGAAATCGCTCCACTTATTGACCTCAATTCTGAGGAGTTTAAATCAGATGAGTATCGTGATTTAATCAGCACCATCCAAGATAATCAAGGAGAACTGCCGGACCTGAAAATAGAGGAAGGATTCGTTTACAAGCGAGCTATGCCAACTACGGGAGATGAGTTCGCGGTTGAACATACCTGGAGGTTATGGATTCCGTCGGGCCTCACCGAGCAGTTGATTTCTCGGGCACACAATCCGCCCCAAGCTTCACACGGTGGCATTGCGAAAACCTTGCACCGGGTTCGCAAGTATTTCTATTGGCCAGAAATGACTGTTCAAATTCGTCGGTACGTGTCTGATTGTGATATTTGTAAACAGTGCAAGCCGTCAAATCTCGCGCAACGTCCTCCAATGCTTTCCACGTTTAGTACCGATCGTCCATTCCAGAAGGTGTACATTGACTTCCTGGGTCCGTATCCGAGGTCCAGATCCGGTAACTCTTATGTTTTCGTAGTGCTCGATCATCTGTCTAAATATGTTTTGCTGAAACCTTTGAGAAGCGCAGTAACTTCAAGTGTCGTCCGATTTCTGAAAGATGAAGTGTTTAATATGTTTGGTGTTCCACAAATTATACACTCCGATAATGGAAAACAGTTTTCGTCAAAAGACTTCCAGAACCTGTTATCAACTTTCGGAGTGCGACACTTCAAAACAGCAAACTATTCACCGCAATCGAATGCGTCGGAGAGAGTCAATAGAACGCTATTAGCAGCTATAAGGTCTTATCTTAAAGAAGACCAACGGGACTGGGATCTCCATCTCAGCGACATAGCATGCGCCTTGAGAACCTCTGTTCATAGCTCTATCGGTGTGTCACCGTATTTTGCTCTCTTCGGAATAAATATGATGACGCATGGAAGTTGCTATGAACTCGCGCAAAGACTAAATGCAGTCGAAGATGGCGAACTGTTGACCCTCTCCAGACAAACTCGTTTGCAGTGCCTGCGAAATAAAATAAAGCAAAATATATTAACCGCGAATGAAAACAGTGCGAAGATATACAATGTCCGAACTCGAAATACCCGTTTCCTACCAGGCCAAGAGGTGTTCCGAAGAAATTTCATCCTTAGCGATTCCTCCAAAAACCTGTCAGCCAAATTGTGCCCAAAGTATGTGAAATGAATCTTGCTGGGAAGAAAATTGGGGTTTTTCATGCGAAGGACATAAAACAATAAAGGTATTGCAAGCCCAACGTATTATGTATCTGTTTAGTCATTTTATTAGATTGTATCTTATTTGGCTTTTATGTATCTCTGTGATTATATTAAGCTTTATCACTTTTATGTATTTAAATGTATTCTTTTATTTTTTTTTATCCGCTGTCATCACGTATGTATTCAATTATTGTTAATTTATTTATTTTATTTCACCTAGGATTAAGTTTTCACGTATGTAAAAGTCCTCTGGCACTGTGATATGCATGTTTATTTATTTCATTAGCTTTTAAATTATTTATTTATTATTCTCCATATTTCTTAGATTGTTAATTTATTTCTAGTAAGTAGTTATTTCCTTTTAGTATAAACACACCAACAACTGCACTGTGATATTCATGTACATAAGCACTGTGATATTAATGTTTCGTTCGTGCATTATGTTTGTGTGTTGTTTATCCCTTTATTTATTTATTATTATGTTTTGTCCATGAGGTATTTTAATGTTAATTTATTATTAGTTTTAAGTATTTATTGATGCATCGTTGCATTTTCGCTTTGTGTATACACAATATGTTCACGTACACTTCCATTGTGATATATACATATGTCACTCGGACTGTGAGTTTGCTGTTTAATGTTTACACTTTTGCGATATGTACTTTAAGTTAGTTTATTATTAAGGTCTTTACGTATTCACAGAGTATAGGCTATGGACTTGAAATAACACCAGTTTCGTCGGTCCCCTGCTGATTCACAAAATAAATTTTGATTATTGCACCATGTACGTACTTACCTGAATGTTCTTTTTTTTTATTGCCCGGCTTTCATATAGTGGGATTCTTCACCACGTTTTGTCCGCATATTCAGGCATCATGCTCCTCTGCTCCTGTTGAGTAGGTTACTCCGCCATGCTCAGAGTTTTGTTGCATTCACCTGTGGAGGAACAAATAATAAATAATTAATTTTAACACAAGGAATTTTAAATAAACATACCCTGCATGAGTCGGCTCTTCAAAGAATGAAAACAGTGCGAAGATATACAATGTCCGAACTCGAAATACCCGTTTCCTACCAGGCCAAGAGGTGTTCCGAAGAAATTTCATCCTTAGCGATTCCTCCAAAAACCTGTCAGCCAAATTGTGCCCAAAGTATGTGAAATGTCGAGTTGTTAAAGCGGTCGGGCAGAACATGTACGAATTAGAGAATCTTGCTGGGAAGAAAATTGGGGTTTTTCATGCGAAGGACATAAAACAATAAAGGTATTGCAAGCCCAACGTATTATGTATCTGTTTAGTCATTTTATTAGATTGTATCTTATTTGGCTTTTATGTATCTCTGTGATTATATTAAGCTTTATCACTTTTATGTATTTAAATGTATTCTTTTATTTTTTTTTATCCGCTGTCATCACGTATGTATTCAATTATTGTTAATTTATTTATTTTATTTCACCTAGGAATAAGTTTTCACGTATGTAAAAGTCCTCTGGCACTGTGATATGCATGTTTATTTATTTCATTAGCATTTAAATTATTTATTTATTATTCTCCATATTTCTTAGATTGTTAATTTATTTCTAGTAAGTAGTTATTTCCTTTTAGTATAAACACACCAACAACTGCACTGTGATATTCATGTACATAAGCACTGTGATATTAATGTTTCGTTCGTGCATTATGTTTGTGTGTTGTTTATCCCTTTATTTATTTATTATTATGTTTTGTCCATGAGGTATTTTAATGTTAATTTATTATTAGTTTTAAGTATTTATTGATGCATCGTTGCATTTTCGCTTTGTGTATACACAATATGTTCACGTACACTTCCATTGTGATATATACATATGTCACTCGGACTGTGAGTTTGCTGTTTAATGTTTACACTTTTGCGATATGTACTTTAAGTTAGTTTATTATTAAGGTCTTTACGTATTCACAGAGTATAGGCTATGGACTTGAAATAACACCAGTTTCGTCGGTCCCCTGCTGATTCACAAAATAAATTTTGATTATTGCACCATGTACGTACTTACCTGAATGTTCTTTTTTTTTTATTGCCCGGCTTTCATATAGTGGGATTCTTCACCACGTTTTGTCCGCATATTCAGGCATCATGCTCCTCTGCTCCTGTTGAGTAGGTTACTCCGCCATGCTCAGAGTTTTGTTGCATTCACCTGTGGAGGAACAAATAATAAATAATTAATTTTAACACAAGGAATTTTAAATAAACATACCCTGCATGAGTCGGCTCTTCAAAGTTTCGTCCAATCTGTTTTGTTTTGTATCTTCTGTGGTTGTCAATTTGACATGTACCAAAAATATCCCTACCAGGGAAATGAAAGCAAGTGGTGCCAAACATAGATTATTAGAACTAGTCAGAGAAGGGCAGATTTAAAGAAGGATAGAAGATAATTTGAGAGTCAAAAGTGAATTACTCTCTAGCGGCAAAATGTATGTTTTACCGAAATGAGGAGAGAAAGAAAGGGAAGATGTCCAGTTTGAACTTGGAAGTAAAATGATGGAGAGTTAGAGGAATGAGAGTAGGATCTGCGAACTGCGAGTCATTTAAGTTCGAACTGTGCAATGACGTAAAAGTGCACGTTACATTTTTTTTTTGAAAAAGTGCATAACCGATGCAATTTAAAAAGTCTGTGAAGGTCAATGCAGAAGTCATTTAATTTAACTTTACAATTTTTTTACTCAGTGCAAATAAAGGGTGAGTGATTATTTTATTTCTTTTTTTTTTGTTCGGTATCCCTAATATAATTTTAAATAGGCACCAACGTTTGAATTAATAGACGGCACCCATCATCAAGGCGATCACTGACCATCCTCTGTAAAACAAAGGGGTCGGGATCGCCATTATTTTTGCAAATCGTTATAATTTGAATGCCACAGAAAAATTAAAACAAAAAAAAACAGTAAATATAGTGCTTCAACCCCATCATTTACACAACTATCTGGACATTTCTGTGAAACACGACAGCAAATTTTTTTATAAAGTGAACCTTTGGATCGGAAATTACTTCATGAAATATTTATACATATCCAAAGCAAACGAGCAACATAAGATTTAAACCCACTTTTGATGCAGCCGGATGTCATCGTTGATATTTTAAGTTAACATTTTTTTGTAATCTTTTAGCGTGATTCTTTCTTGATTTTTTTTATTATTAAGTTTTGTATCCTTTTTGTTGTATTTTTTTTGTAACTTTTAAGTCGTTTTATTTTGTAAAAAAATCGCGTTCTCTGTCGCCCCCGTTTTCTTTCGGTTAAATCCCGTGAAAAGCGCTGTATAAAGATAAGCCTTCGCCCCCTAAAGAGAGCTCCTTTTAGGTAGGCAGCCGTATAAAGAGAAGTCGCATGAGAAAAACGCATGCAGTTAGGGTTGCGACGGCAGGAACAACGTTTTTTTTTTTTTTTTAACTAGGTTTAAGTTTATTTTGTTTTCTTTTAATGTTGATTTAGTTTAAGTTTCATAGATATATTAATTTAATTAATAAATTTTTAAATCACGCTTTATGGTCCGAAGCTCGTTTCGTTTTAATGTGAGCACTTAAGTGCTTAATGGCGTGCTAAATTGAAATTTTCAGGGGGAGTCTAGGGTGCGCTAGAACTACTTTGGCGAAATGGTTTGATTGAGGACAACATCCACATCTTGGGGAAATCCAAAATGGCCGCCGGATTTCCAGGTGGGGAGGGAAAAGGTCATCGCTGATCAACACCGCAGCGCCCTCAGTGTGGTAAGCCCAGTCCGTCCGTAACTGTAGTTTAAAAGAAACGGTTTTTTTTATTTGGCATGTTTTATGTTTTGTCATAGGCTTCGTCGTGTAGCGTGGACAAGAACCACCCCATTCGGCGAGCTTAGCCGTGCTTCGCCAGCATGCCGCGCTCCTCGCTCGCGACCTTCATCCCCTTTCCATTTCATTCCCATCCTAAAGTCCCATCCACATCCTTGCTCCCAGCCCAAATTTTGTGCTCCTCACGCCCTCTTTATTCCAGCAACCGGCCTATTACAACTGTACAATGAATCTCAAATTCGTACGGAGTCGGTGCGGTGGAAAGGTGGCTAATGGGGGCTGACCCACTCAGCGATGGTACAAACATGAGAACTAGCACGACGATATATGGAAGCATTGACGGTTAAAGATTTTAAGTAGTTGATGGGGTGAACATGATGACCCACATTCCTTTTTGGAGAGTCTTATCAACCATGACGTTTTCCCAGCAGGATGAAAGTGCAGTCCAAACGAAAGTCGGAAAAATACTTGACTTAAATACAAATCGCATGAATCTGGCGCACTGAATGAATGTACCTATATCAACTTTTATTGATAATTATACAATTAAATGCAGCGATGTATCTTGGTTTTTTTGAGGACTGAATGATTTTTAATTGAATGATGGAAGTGAGTTCCATTTTATTTCGAAGCAAAATTTGTATTAATGACCCAAGCCAGCCAAAGTACTTCATTTGGCATTGTTTATGTATGCATATGGTGCGACTTTTATTGATAGACTGTATTTGTTGTTGTCGCTTCGGCCTTAACTTGAATATATTGGATTAAATAATATGCAAATGACACAAATAGGGTCGATACATTTAATTGTTTAGAAACAATGTTAAGATACAATGTTTCTCACCTTTCGAATGGTACATGAATCGTTGCTGTGAGAGCAGTAATTCTATACTCTTGGCAACAAACCTGCTAATTAGAAAAGCAACAACCCCGCCCGCCATGTATATACACCTCCTATTAGACCAATTTCGCCATCCACACTACTTACCAATTTCCAAAAAAGGCGGGAATAGTTGTGTCGTGTAGCCAGACTCCTCACCTTTCTAATGAGCTATAACATGTTACTCTGAGAGCAGTATTTCGCATACTCTTTTATCAATTTAATGGAGAAACTTAAGCGCCTCAATTGTGGGCGAACGGGACGTCGGGTACAAGATCTAATTAGCAGGTGTTGTAGTCTGACTTCTCCCTTTTCTAATGAGCTATAACAGGTTACTCTGAGAGCAGTAGTCGTGCTAATTAAAAAAAGAACAACTCTCCTCTCCATGTATATACACCTCCTAACGGACCAATTTTGCCATCCACTTTACTTACCAATTTGCAAAAAAGGCAAGAGTAGCTGTGTCGTGTAGCCAGACTGCTCACCTTTCGGACGGTAAATAAATCGATGCTGTGAGTGCAGTATTTGTATTCTCTTTAATTTATTTAAAGGAAATCTGACATTTGCTATTCAATTTTCTGAATTGTTTGTACCAGGCGCACAGAAATCAAATTAAATATTACTGCACATGAGTATACAATGAAAGTTGGTAAGGAAGTACCAGATGTATTGTGGTGGCTATGAAACATTTCAACTGCCTACTCGTCGATATAACACGCAAGGATGTAAATATTTTCATGTAATACTCTTACCCCCAGTTTCACAGTAGAAGTTTAAACTCCACTTTTGGTTTAAACTTCAGTTCAACAATTTATTCGGTTTCACAGTTTCGTTTAAACCATAAACTGAGTTCAATTTGCAGTTTAAGTTAAACGACTGTATTCTGCCGTTTAAACCGTTTAGATTTGGAAATACTTTATTAGGGGGATCAAATGGTGAAATATTTCGAAACCGAAAAGGGTATTTTTCCTTAAACGTGCAGACCATGTGTGATCCAAAGCTCAAAATAATGGACATATAAGGCGTTTTTCTTTTTTAGCTCCGAGCGGGGCACTGAGCTGTCAAAAAAAGAACTGTGTTACTTTTTTAACTCGGAGCGCTCTGAGCACAAAATTTGTATTTCTTTTTTATCTCTGAGCTAGCTCAGGGCTCGCTCGATGAGCTCGATTGAAAATAACCGAGCACATCGAGCGAAAAACTGAGCGCGGCTGACTTCATTCATTATTTGTTCTTTTTCCATAGTTTATTTACTAGAAATTATAATTTAAATGGAACAATCCTTGACAAACACCAATTTCAGAAACAAACCTGACTATTTTGAAAATTAATAAAAAAAAATTATCTAATGACAGTTCAGTGCTCAATTCTGTTTCTTAATTAGCTCTGAGCGCTCAGGTTACGTTCAGCTCGGAGCGAGCTCTGATCGCTCGGGCCCCGCTCTGTTCCCCGCTCGGGGCTAAAAAAGAAAAACGCCTATAGTTGCAAGGTGGCCTGGATCAAGTCATGATTCCAAAATTTTCGCTCTGAGCACAAAATTTGTATTTCTTTTTTATCTCTGAGCTAGCTCAGGGCTCGCTCGATGAGCTCGATTGAAAATAACCGAGCACATCGAGCGAAAAACTGAGCGCGGCTGACTTCATTCATTATTTGTTCTTTTTCCATAGTTTATTTACTAGAAATTATAATTTAAATGGAACAATCCTTGACAAACACCAATTTCAGAAACAAACCTGACTATTTTGAAAATTAATAAAAAAAAATTATCTAATGACAGTTCAGTGCTCAATTCTGTTTCTTAATTAGCTCTGAGCGCTCAGGTTACGTTCAGCTCGGAGCGAGCTCTGATCGCTCGGGCCCCGCTCTGTTCCCCGCTCGGGGCTAAAAAAGAAAAACGCCTATAGTTGCAAGGTGGCCTGGATCAAGTCATGATTCCAAAATTTTCAAGAATTCAAGAATCTGTTCTAGGTTTGAAAATGGAGAATTTGGAAATCATGTTATAGTGGCGGACAGTGGCTACCAATGCAGACGCTATATGATGACTCCTTTACGTAGTTGCAACAATCCACAAGAAACATTGTACAATGAATCTCAAATTCGTACGGAGTCGGTGCGGTGGAAAGGTGGCTAATGGGGGCTGACCCACTCAGCGATGGTACAAACATGAGAACTAGCACGACGATATATGGAAGCATTGACGGTTAAAGATTTTAAGTAGTTGATGGGGTGAACATGATGACCCACATTCCTTTTTGGAGAGTCTTATCAACCAATGACGTTTTCCCAACAGGATGAAAGTGCAGTCCAAACGAAAGTCGGAAAAATACTTGACTTAAATACAAATCGCATGAATCTGGCGCACTGAATGAATGTACCTATATCAACTTTTATTGATAATTATACAATTAAATGCAGCGATGTATCTTGGTTTTTTTGAGGACTGAATGATTTTTAATTGAATGGTGGAAGTGAATTCCATTTTATTTCTAAGCAAAATTTGTATTAATGACCAAGCCAGCCAAAGTACTTCATTTGGCATTGTTTCTGTATGCATATGGTGCGACTTTTATTGATAGACTGTATTTGTTGTTGTCGCTTCGGCCTTAACTTGAATATATTGGATTAAATAATATGCAAATGACACAAATAGGGTCGATACATTTAATTCGATGAAAAGCACTTTAACAGTGCACTTCAATAACGATATTTTGTCTTCAACGATTATAGGCTAGCTTCGCGGGACCTACTATCCATGGGAATATATTTTGTTGGTGGTTTTCAGACTTTCAAAAGACGTGGGGAAATCCTTAAGCGTTACGAGTGGTATATATGTGTGTCGTCCATTAGCTCAATGCCTAACTGGTTTTTCAATTGCATATCGTTGTTCTGTATCCACACCATATACACTTCAACCACTTTCCCCGTGGGGCTTCCGTTAGGTATTACTTCGCGGGCTGTTCGAGAATTCCTGCTGTGTTTTCTGTGGTTTAATTCTCCGTAGCTTATTTTGGACATTTGCTGCCAGCCTCCAAGTTACCGCCCAAATGTCTTTTGATTGCAACATTTGATGTCAAAACGAGAATAAAAAATACATAACGTCACATTATTTAATAAGAACGAAAAATGCTGCCAGCTTCGATTCATAAAATCAAGTTAAACGAAGTTCAACTGAACTGAAGTTCAGATTTCACTATTAAACCGGATGAGTTAAACCAAAAATTTGAACTCAGTTTAAGGTTCAGTTGAACTCAAGTTTAAACCTTCACTGTGCAACTGGCCATAATTGTAGTACATTACTTCAACAACAGAGTTTAGATTGTTAAAGCAAAACATACGCATTTCTAAAAATATTCTCAAATCCAAAGAAATGAATGTATGTATGTATGAAACCCTGTAATAATGGAAATGTAAAAAAATGAATGTTGCATCGAAATACTGCGTTCAGTAGTTGTCATTGTCAAGCTGGACGGAAGCAGGCAGTCACGCAGAGCAGTCGGACTACATTACATCTGGTGGCGAAGGTTTCTGTCGGATGGGTAAATGACTGACCAAGGAGGAAAGGCCATAGCCCCTCCCCTTGAGTGAGTCGTCACAGCCCAAAAATCCCGGAGATCGGGTGCCTGCCCAGCTTGGGCTGAGTAGACACCGGGCTCAGAAAGGAAACCAGAGGAATTGATGGTTCTGGTAAAGAACCGCTGTTCCTAAAACCGTCATACGTGGTGAAGAACCACATCCTGCACGAGGTGCCACTGCTTTCGACTAAATATGACGACTCTAGAGCGGAAAACTCGATAAAAACCCGTAATCCCGGGTAAGAACGACCGAGCCCATGGGATGTATGGCACAATGTTATGGTGTCTTTCAACGGGGAACTCTACATACCTGGGGATCTCTAGTTTCAATTTAATTCCCCTTCTCTGTATACAGGGGGTGAGAACAGAGCGACATCTTCTTCCCCTTACTCATGGGTCCAAAATAAATTCATACAACAAAAAAACAAACAAAGGGACTGGTGCAAATGAATCGGGCACCAAGAACTTCATAAAAACCGATTCTCAGACGACGACAATGACATTGACAAAGATGACGGAGGAGAAAGAAAGTTTTCTACTCCAGGAACCGTCAACCAGTAGGGCAGTTTCGGCTGGGGGAAGGTTAGGAACGGTCGATCTCAATCTTGAGAAACTTTTCCTCGAAGAGGACGACAATCGCTCCATCGCCAGCTCATCCAAAGTATCGTCTACTACATCGTTGAGGAAAAAGCTAATCAACTGCAAAAATACGATCTGTAAGCTGAGGAAAAAGCATACCCTAGACCCTAGACTGGCCATAATTGTAGTACATTACTTCAACAACAGAGTTTAGATTGTTAAAGCAAAACATACGCATTTCTAAAAATATTCTCAAATCCAAAGAAATGAATGTATGTATGTATGAAACCCTGTAATAATGGGAATGTAAAAAAATGAATGTTGCATCGAAATACTGCGTTCAGTAGTTGTCATTGTCAAGCTGGAAGGAAGCAGGCAGTCACGCAGAGCAGTCGGACTACATTACATCTGGTGGCGAAGGTTTCTGTCGGATGGGTAAATGACTGACCAAGGAGGAAAGGCCATAGCCCCTCCCCTTGAGTGAGTCGTCACAGCCCAGAAATCCCGGAGATCGGGTGCCTGCCCAGCTTGGGCTGAGTAGACACCGGGCTCAGAAAGGAAACCAGAGGAATTGATGGTTCTGGTAAAAAACCGCTGTTCCTAAAACCGTCATACGTGGTGAAGAACCACATCCTGCACGGGGTGCCACTGCTTTCGACTAAATATGACGACTCTAGAGCGGAAAACTCGATAAAAACCCGTAATCCCGGGTAAGAACGACCGAGCCCATGGGATTTATGGCACAATGTTATGGTGTCTTTCAACGGTGAACTCTACATACCTGGGGATCTCTAGTTTCAATTTAATTCCCCTTCTCTGTATACAGCGGGTGAGTACATAGCGACATCTTCTTCCCCTTACTCATGGGTCCAAAATAAATTCATACAACAAAAAAACAAACAAAGGGACTGGTGCAAATGAATCGGGCACCAAGAACTTCATAAAAACCGATTCTCAGACGACGACAATGACATTGACAAAGATGACGGAGGAGAAAGAAAGTTTTCTACTCCAGGAACCGTCAACCAGTAGGGCAGTTTCGGCTGGGGGAAGGGTAGGAACGGTCGATCTCAATCTTGAGAAGTTTTTCCTCGAAGAGGACGACAATCGCTCCATCGCCAGCTCATCCAAAGTATCGTCTACTGCATCGTTGAGGAAAAAGCTAATCAACTGCAAAAATACGATCTGTAAGCTGAGGAAAAAGCATACCCTAGACTAGAGGACAGGGAAAACGACGGCTCCAAAACGCTCTTGACTTTCTGGAAGGTCAGTCTTTGGACTGCGACAAGCCCCGTGCTGACTCGCCACCGAAGACAGCCTTCCCCGAAGCATTGAGTGAGGGTGCACTCATGCGACTACTAATGCCTGTGATATGCCATAGCCTATCAGGGCACGGGTCAGTCGCATCTGAACCCGCCAAGGAAGCAGACGAGGTGAAAAACGTTTCCCCGGGAGAGGCCAACTCGACGCTTGACAGTCTACGTACAGTTGTCGATAAGCCAAACATACCTGCTACAGAGTTAAACCCGGCGATTGGCAAAAAGCAGTCCGACCCAGCAAAGCAGCGCAGAAATGCGCGCCGACTGCTTAATAGGTTAAAAAACCGTGACCCTAACTCCTTCACGGAGAGGGAAACGGAACAGCTAGCTAGGGCTCGCTAACCACTAGCGATCCAGAAGTTACCTTGTCTTCCACAAAGTCCTTCCAACCCCATCGCCATATCCAATCCCATTGAGTCGCATTAAAAAAAACTTTTCAAAATGCCTTTAACTGCGTGTTAAAAACTGCATTTCTAAATCGTAGATTGTGGCCAAACGGGACTTCCAGGAAAGTCGGGAATAATTGTGTCTTGTAGGCAGACTCGTCACCTTTCGAACGGCACATAGCTCGTTGATCTGAGAGCAGTATTCGCCATGACCTCCTCTCTACCAATTTCGCCCTCCACACTCCAAACTCTTTAGAAGTTATTATGGATTATTGCGTTGGTGCAAGCACACTTCGAATAAGTTTATGTGAACGATTAATATGTACAAATTTTATTTGATTTGTAAATTTGATTTAATTCTCCACGAACCTTTATCGAAAACCACCATTCACAATTCTTGCAAGATCTACAAATGCCTGCAGCCATAAAATGCCATAATATATAGGATCCAATTAGAATTGTGTTTGGATTATTGCGTTAGTGCAAGCACACTTCGAATAAGTTTATGTGAACGATTAATATATACAAATTTTATTTGATTTGTAAATTTGATTTAATTCTCCACGAACCTTTATCGAAAAACACTATTCACAATTTTTGCCAGATCTACAAATGCCTGCAGCAATGAAATGCCATAATAAATAGGATCCAATTAGAAATGAGTATGGATGTTCTACATTATAGTTAAAGTTTCAACATTTCAACTGCATACTCGTCGATATACCACGCAAAAATTATAAATATTTTCATAGAATACTCTTAGGAACACAAATAAACTGATTATTTGTACTGAATATAAATAAATATTTATGCCCGTGAATATGTGATAAATATATAAATTATCATTTAATATTTCCATTACTGCACTTGAATATGAAATGAATGTTTTTATTTTATTTTATTTTTTGTGTGGCATATGTGCCGGTAAATGGTGAAACCTATTGATAGATTTTTGATGGCACACTTTTGGGGATACAACTAATTTGGTAGTTTGACTTACTTGACGTAAGTGTACAATGAATATTAGTTGTAATTACGACATTTTAACTGCATATTCGTCGATAAACCATGAAAATTTTGAAATATTTACATGGAATACATTTAGGAATACAAATAAATTGATTAAAACATACGCATTTCTAAAAATATGCTCAAATACAAAAGAAATTATTGTATGTATGTATGAAACCCTGTAATAATAGGAATGCAAATAAATAAATGTTGCATCGAAACAAGAAATACAGCTCTCAGTTGTCATTGTCAAGCTGGACGGAAGCAGGTAGTCACGCAGAGGAGTGGACAACATTACATCTAAAGGTCCTTAGGTTCAAGTCCCGCCGTGGCCAAGTAACATCTTAAAGGTTTTTCCATACGAATGTCTGACAACATGGAAGGTTCTTACTCAACTCAGTTCATAAAAGAAATGCATGTGAAAATAACTTGACCCACCTGAGGAAAACCACGTGTTTTAGCATGAAAAATAAATAAAATTCCGGGCCGTAAAATTTTAATATTATATACGCGGTTGCAAAAATGTCTACACAAGCAGGCACAGTGGCGCAGAGGTTAGTGTGTTGTTGTCTTAAAGGGGTTAGGTTCTTCAAATCACGTGGCCTTGTGGCCAAGTGACCTACGACCTATGACCTATGAACAAGTGGCCAACTGACCGGGAAGGGGTCACTACGATACAGCAGTTAAATTGCCTTCCCCAAAGTCCTTCCAACCTCAAGTGATAAGTGGCCAAGTGGCGCAAGTATCCAATAGGCGCAAGTGGTCAGTGGCCACCCATGACCCTTGGCCACCTAGCCACTTGGCCAGTTGGCCACTTAGCCTTTTAGACACTTGTTTAGATACAATGTTTAGATAAAGTGACAAGTGGCAGTGACCTACGACCTATGGGCACTTAGCCACTTAGCCACGTAACCACTTAGCCATTTAGCCACTTAGCCATTTAGCCACTTGGCCACTTAGCCACTTAGCTATTCAGCTACTTAGCCATTTAGCCACCTAGCCACTTGGCCACTTGGCCACTTAGCCACTTGGCCACTTGTTTAGATAAAGTGACAAGTGGCAAAGTAACCTACGACCTATGGCCACTTAGCCACCTATTCACTTGGCCTCTTGGTCACTTTGCCACTTAGCCATTTAGCCATTTAGCCATTTTTCCACTTGGCTATTTGGCCACATGGCCACTTGGCCACTCAGCCACTCAGCTACTTGTTTGGATACAATGTTTTTTTCCATTTGGCTATTTGGCCACTCAGCCACTTGGCCACTCAGCTACTTGTTTGGATACAATGTTTTTTTCCATTTGGCCACTCAGCCACTTGTTTAGATACATGCTTAGATACAATGTTTATATACATGCTTAGATACAATGTTTAGATACAATGTTTAGATACAATGTTTAGATACATTGTTTAGATACAATGTTTAGATACATTGTTTACATACATGTTTAAAAACATGTTTAGAACAATGTTAAGATACAATGTTTCTCACCTTTCGAATGGTACATGAATCGTTGCTGTGAGAGCAGTATTTCTATACTCTTGGCAACAAACCTGCTAATTAGAATAGCAACAACCCCGCCCGCCATGTATATACACCTCCTATTAGACCAATTTCGCCATCCACAATACTTACCAATTTCCAAAAAAGGCGGGAATAGTTGTGTCGTGTAGCCAGACTCCTCACCTTTCTAATGAGCTATAACATGTTACTCTGAGAGCAGTATTTCGCATACTCTTTTATCAATTTAATGGAGAAACTTAAGCGCCTCGATTGTGGGCGGACGGGACGTCGGGTACAAGATCTAATTAGCAGGTGTTGTAGTCTGACTTCTCCCCTTTCTAATGAGCTATAACAGGTTACTCTGAGAGCAGTAGTCGTGCTAATTAAAAAAAGAACAACTCTCCTCTCCATGTATATAAACCTCCTAGCGGACCAATTTTGCCATCCACTTTACTTACCAATTTGCAAAAAAGGCAAGAGTAGCTGTGTCGTGTAGCCAGACTCCTCACCTTTCGGACGGTAAATAAATCGATGCTGTGAGTGCAGTATTTGTATTCTCTTTAATCTATTTAAAGGAAATCTGACATTTGCTATTCAATTTTCTGAATTGTTTGTACCAGGCGCACAGAAATCAAATTAAATATTACTGCACATGAGTATACAATGAAAGTTGGTAAGGAAGTACCAGATGTATTTTGGTGGCTATTAAACATTTCAACTGCCTACTCGTCGATATAACACGCAAGGATGTAAATATTTTCATGTAATACTCTTACCCCCAGTTTCACAGTAGAAGTTTAAACTCCACTTTTGGTTTAAACTTCAGTTCAACAATTTATTCGGTTTCACAGTTTCGTTTAAACCTTAAACTGAGTTCAATTTGCAGTTTAAGTTAAACGACTGTATTCTGCCGTTTAAACCGTTTAGATTTGGAAATACTTTATTAGGGGGATCAAATGATGAAATATTTCGAAACCGAAAAGGGTATTTTTCCTTAAACGTGCAGACCATGTGTGATCCAAAGCTCAAAATAATGGACATATAAGGCGTTTTTCTTTTTTAGCTCCGAGCGGGGCACTGAGCTGTCAAAAAAAGAACTGTGTTACTTTTTTAACTCGGAGCGCTCTGAGCACAAAATTTGTATTTCTTTTTTATCTCTGAGCTAGCTCAGGGCTCGATCGATGAGCTCGATTGAAAATAACCGAGCACATCAAGCGAAAAACTGAGCGCGGCTGACTTCATTCATTATTTGTTCTTTTTCCATAGTTTATTTACTAGAAATTATAATTTAAATGGAACAATCCTTGACAAACACCAATTTCAGAAACAAACCTGACTATTTTGAAAATTAATAAAAAAAAATTATCTAATGACAGTTCAGTGCTCAATTCTGTTTCTTAATTAGCTCGGAGCGCTCAGGTTACGTTCAGCTCGGAGCGAGCTCTGATCGCTCGGGCCCCGCTCTGTTCCCCGCTCGGGGCTAAAAAAGAAAAACGCCTATAGTTGCAAGGTGGCCCGGATCAAGTCATGATTCCAAAATTTTCAAGAATCTGTTCTAGGTTTGAAAATGGAGAATTTGGAAATCATGTTATAGTGGCGGACAGTGGCTACCAATGCAGACGCTATATGATGACTCCTTTATGGGGGCTGACCCACTCAGCGATGGTACAAACATGAGAACTAGCACGACGATATATGGAAGCATTGACGGTTAAAGATTTTAAGTAGTTGATGGGGTGAACATGATGACCCACATTCCTTTTTGGAGAGTCTTATCAACCAATGACGTTTTCCCAGCAGGATGAAAGTGCAGTCCAAACGAAAGTCGGAAAAATACTTGACTTAAATACAAATCGCATGAATCTGGCGCACTGAATGAATGTACCTATTGTAGCGTGCGCCTTTAAAATCATTTCGCACCGTACTGTACAACATGTTCACTGTAACCCAATGGTTCCGCTGCAAATCTGTGCAATCGTGACCAACTTCACGGAGGAAATCATGCGAACGAAACATCAGAAAGAACTATAAAAGGCACGACGCCATTGTACGTTTTCTTTTCTACTTTCATGAGTGTTTCGGGTCGGTGCCGCCATTGCTAGAAAGCAATGAAATATAATAAAACGTTTATTCTTTTGTAAGAAAATAAAGCTAAACGGAAACAGTATTTTTCCATACTGCGGGGAGGTAACCACTGCACCAGGCAAAGAGAAACCTCGCCCGGGCGTCACAACTCCAGGAAAAAGGCCATTAGAACCTGCGCACCGACACAGTCGGCAAAAATCAGAGAAATCTTACATTTTCTCCTACACTGCAAAAGGATTACTCAGACCAAGCGTCTTAGAATAAAATCCCAGGTAATTATTGAGATTTTATTTATTGAGTGTGTGTGAAAATACCCCGGCATGTCCATTTTTAGATTAGAGTCACGGGTATCGACGTTTCTCACCACGTGGATATCCATGTGGGAGCGATACCTGCCGCACTGATCGCTCAACTACCAGCACCGACCCGGATAATATAATAATCACTCAACCACCTGACATTTCAACCACCAGCTAGATCAACGACCAGCCAGATCCAACACCAGAGTTACAACAACGAAATACTATTTCGTCCACCACCAGCCAGTTCATTTACTTACCGCAACAAAATATAATTTCGTCAACCACCAGACATATCATTCACCAGCATAGACTCGGGAATAAAATTATTTTCTTCAACGAATATAATTTCGTCCACCACCAGCCAGTTCAACGACCAGCCAGATCCAACACCAGAGTTACAACAACGAAATACTATTTCGTCCACCACCAGCCAGTTCATCCACTTGCCGCAACGAATATAATTTCGACCACCACCAGCCAGTTCAACGACCAGCCAGATCCAACACCAGAGTTACAACAACGAAATACTATTTCGTCCACCACCAGCGAGTTCATCCACCAGACATATCATTCACCAGCATAAACTCGGGGATAAAATTAATTTCTTCAACGAATATAATTTCGTCCACCACCAGCCAGTTCAACTACCGGCCAGATCAACTACCAGCCAAGACACGAAGAATAGAATTTCTTCAACCTCCAGCCTGTTCATCCACTTGCCGCAAAACAAAGAATAATTTCTTCAACTACCAGCCAGTTCAACCACCAGCCAGTTCAAATACCGGATTTACAACGGAGAATATAATTTCTTCCACACCCAGCTTTTCAACGAAGAAAAATTCTTCAACCATCCGCGACATCTAGTATGTAAGCATAGTATAATAATTATTCTTGTTGAGTAGAACTAGTTTCAGGTTGATTTATGATTGTAAAACAGGTAATGCAATTTTGAATTATACAAATACACATACTTTAATAAAATCTATTACAACAGCTAAGTCCAGATCAAGCAGACAACGAGTTGTGCGCACAAGCCGGAGTCAGCCTCAATTCAATCGAACTTTACGTAAGTGATAACTTTAAGTGTATTATTCTTTTGGCATCAACCATTATATTTTTTAAGTAGATAATTGTATAGCGTAATGTGCTGTTGGAGGTCACTTCTAACAGTGTACGAAATTACTTCCGAACTATATTTTAAGCTTGACATTTTATTTTTAAGTAAATTCCTTGGGGTATATGTGGTAACCTCAGACCTTAGAATCTTTATCCTGGTCATTCTGACACAGACCCTATTGTGCATTACAATTAATTCGTATAAATTTAAGACAAATTTGGAGCGGCTTAGTAGCCGGTTCTTAACTTTAAGAACATTTAAGTGAAATAAAAATGTGCTTAACTTTATTCAATACAGTGTTGATTTAATAGCCATGATAGGCTAGGGAAATATTTTTTGGCGATGGTGAGGTGTGACAAGTGAAGCAAATGGAGTTGGTGTAACAAAAACATTAAGGGGTTACCTCTCAACAGTAACCGGCGTAAGTTAACCACGGAGCTGTTGATGATATTCTTCAGTAAAGGGTGGGTAAAGCCGATGACGCAGCAACAACCTAGTGCTGCTTGGTCACGAACATCTGACCGTTTCTCTTCTCTGTTTCGTATTTTCTCTCATAGGTCCCTCTCGGTACCGAAATCATTGGTTTTTTTTTTAATTTTCTACAACTTTCTATATCACTTGTGAACCCTAGCGGTTCGCAAACCTCCTTCGGACTGGATAACGACGTTTAGTCACTGTATAGTGGCATCCTTCTCTTAATGTGTCTACGGACACATGGCACGTATATATTTTTATTTTGTAACCAGAAAGTAGCAGGAAGATCCCCCCCATCGACGAGCTGGCGCCGTGCAAAAACGCAAGCGTGCCACCCTCTGCTACAGGAAAAAGTACCACCATTATTTTCCCTGGGCTTCTTTACAAAATTGGCGCCCAACTTCGGAGCAGCAGTGAATTCAGTATACCAACCCCTCACAAAATAAATGTGACGAAATCATTGCATCCCCATTTTATCAACACTTTAAAAAAAACAGCAGCACCTTACATCTTTCAAAAAGTTTTGATTACGAGTTTTCTTGCGGACGCTCGTATGTGAATAGCTGCAAACATTAAACGTCTTTGTAAATATTATCTCATGCATTTTAATTTTTCGTCAGAACCTTTAACTATATTAAATATTCTAGGAGTCCTGTTCTTATTAGATTCCACATCTTAGAATTAGTTGCACTAGAATATTATTCGGTTTCAGAGTCGACGGATGTAGATACTTACGCATATGTACATAGTACATAAGGAACACCTAGGGAGTTCATCTATGAGTCCTGACCTTACAGCTTATTAAGCAATGGTACAGTTGCCATAGAAGACACCTTAACCTTCCAAAGTGTCTCTGCACACTTTTGCGAAAAAAAAAATGCATAACAGCTACCTGTCCATTTCTTTATTTATTTCATTCTATCGCTTTATGTTACACCAAACCTTATTTCATTTATGTCACGAACCAGATCACCTTAACATCGCCGTGTTTATTATTATTATAACTATCAAAAGAAATTTATTTATTAGTTTTTTTCCTCCATTAATATATACCAACACATTTAAAAATGTACCTTCCTTGGGTTTGCTTCTTCAAGTTTAAAACCCAAAGTCAATAAATATGAGTACCCACGAGAGCAACGGAGCTATTCCGAAGCAAAAAAGGAATACAGCCTTCGATGCTAACAGAAATATGCAAACTCGCTCTCAGAGCAAGCAGCATATAAACGTTGATACTCACACCACTAACAACCGTTCAATTAATAACAGGCCCGTACTTCATTCTCCTCATCAAAGTACGGACACACGTCTAAACATTATTCGATCTCCAAACAACTATGATGTAGTCATCAATAGAAGTGCGAACCAAACGGCAAATGAAACTGTGTGTGAGAATGTGACAGCAGCTAACGCTCACAGAAATCCCATAGTTTCACAAGCGTCTAATATACCCACGTTTACAACTACCACTGTCAATCCTTCAATTCCTATTAGAACTCTTTTTGCTGACGAAACAGCTGACCCAACACATTTCAATGTCAATGCGAACGTACATAGAGCGTATGCAGAGGACGCCAGAGGACGACAAAACTCACACCATCTGTCCTCCAATGGTCATCTACATGCGCACATAAAGAAAGTGGTAGATGCAAGTTTGACGGAACTGCAAAATTCACTTTTAAAAAGATTTACCAAACTTAATTAAACAGAATGTGGAGCAAAGCATGAAACACATTCTGATGCAAAAAACCCAACCGAATAGGCTTACAAATCCACAGGCGGAAATGTTACAACCTATTTCGAGTCAACAAAGTCCAGATGATAATCATTCTGCTCATTCTGATAATGCGTCGACTAGCTCGCGATTTCAAATTGGGTATAACCAAAGTAGCTTCATACCTAATGAACAATTTCAAGTTCCATATCGTAATGAAAATTTTACTCGCTTTTCAAATGGCGATCAGCAAGTCGATAGACCAAATAACCGACGTTTTGAGTTGGATCGCTGGGGCATTCGATTCGATGATACCGCCAAAGGTATGTCAATTGAAGATTTTGTCTTTCGTGTAGAGGTTCTTAAGATCAACTACGCCTGCCCTTGGATAGATATCATACGCAACTTCCACCATCTGTTGTCCGGATCCGCTCAAGAGTGGTATTGGCAACATCTTAGAAGCAATCCTAGAGGTGATTGGCCATTACTTCGAACATCCCTAATAAAACAATTTAAAAGATTTGAGAATGATTTTGAGATACTTAAACATATTATGGATAGGAGGCAAATGCCAAATGAATCATTGGATGATTTCTTTAATACAATAGTACACCTCAAAAGCCAGTTAAAAGATCCCATGCGAGACCAGGATCTTATCAATATTTTGAGAAACAACATTAATATTCGTTTGATGAATTTTGTATATTCAATGAAGATGAATTCGTTGGAACACTTTCGAGATGAATGCAGACGGACGGAAAAAATGCTTCAAACTCGTTATGATATGCAACATCGCGTAGGTAATGTCAGAAACCTCCAAGAGTTGCATTGCGCCGAAGTAAATACACCTGACATACATTTCGAACCATGTGAAAACATTTCAGCGGTCTCTTTTACAAACCACTCGAGTAATTCGCATGGTCATCGAAAACTTGCCGAGGAGAATGTGAAATGTTTTAACTGCAAACAGCTTGGACACATTTTTATTAATTGCAGCTTGCCAGTTCGGAAACTATTTTGCTACAAGTGTGGCACTGACAATTACACCGTCTTGGATTGTCCTAAATGTAATGTACATAAGGGAAACCTGAGAACGAACGTGACGAAATCTGGGGAATCACGTTCGACACAAACGTTCCCAGAATAGCAAAATTAGATGCTTCGACAGACACCTCGGAAATCCCCGAACACGAAATAGTTGAATCTAACGACATTCGTTCTTTGGAACATTTATGTAATAGCACACCAGACACTGACACTAAACTTAATTTCACACCCTTGTATAAAAGATCTTTTGAACAAAGATTGATCAATTATCAAAAGATTCGGAATCGAATTTTTGATGTAGAAGAAATTATACCACCTAAACTTTCAAGCAAAAACGTCAAAACGAGACGAAGATATAGGAAAAGACGTGCGTATCGCAAACTTATCAATGAAACATTCCTTGGAGGAAATCTTGACACAAGACCATATGCTACGATAGTACTGCATGGAAGAGAAATCAGAGGCTTGTTGGATAGTGGAGCCTCGATTTAATGTTTAGGTAAGGATTGTATGAATTTGGTTAACGAACTAGGTATTCCGATTGTAAAATTTCATTCCGTGGTAAACACTGCTGATGGGAAAGGACAGGAAATATTTGGTCGTATATCGACAAAGGTCGAGTACAAGAACATGGTTAAGACTCTAGACCTCTACCTAGTTCCAGATCTAGTGCAACCACTATACCTCGGTGTAGACTTTTGGTCCAAGTTCCAAATCGCTCCAAACATCATCAGCGAGATTTCCACAAGTTCAGACAGCAATTCTATTACGAAACACAAACCACCAATGCATATACTTACGAAAGAGCAGGAAAAGAAGCTGCTATCTGCAATTTCCCAGTTTCCTTCATTTACAGACCAAGGTTTAGGGAAAACTACATTAGAGACACACGTTATAGATACTAATGACTCCGAACCGGTAAAGCAACGTCATTACCCGATGTCACCTGTAATTCAACAGATAATCTATACGGAACTCGATCGTATGCTCTCCTTGGGTGTACTCGAAGAGAGTCATAGTGCATGGAGTTCGCCTTTAGTCCTTATACGGAAACCTGGCAAGAACAGGCTTTGTTTAGATTACCGGAAAGTGAACTCTCTTACAAAAAGAGACGCATATCCACTACCACACATAGAGGGTCTGCTCAGTCGACTTGGAGATACACACTACATAAGTAGTGTGGATCTAAAAGACGCATTCTGGCAGATCCCTCTAGAAGAAAAGTCAAGAGAGAAAACCGCATTCACTGTGCCAGGACGACCGCTTTATCAGTTTACCGTCATGCCCTTTGGGTTGTGTAATGCACCCCAAAGGATGTGTCGGTTGATGGATAAGGTGATCCCCAGCGCACTTAGGGAAAACGTGTTTGTCTATCTTGACGACCTTCTCATCATTTCACCGGACTTTAATCACCATATATCCGTATTAGAACAGGTAGCTAGTTGTTTAAAGAATGCTAACTTGACGATAAATGTTGAGAAGTCATTTTTCTGCTTCAAAGAACTTCGCTATCTGGGGTATATAATAGGACAAGGACATATAAAACCAAACCGAGATAAGGTATCTGCGATAACTGAATTTCCAATCCCATCTACTCAGAAACAGGTCAGGAAATTTTTAGGACTTTGTGGATGGTATCGAAGATTTATAAAAAATTTCTCGTCGATAGCAACCCCCCTGACTGACACTCTAAAAAAATCCAAATCTTTTGCAATGTCCAAAGAGGCTATCGCTTCTTTTGATGCATTAAAATCCGCGCTAGTATCTGCACCGCTTTTAAACAATCCAGACTTTTCAAAAGCTTTTACTATACAATGTGATGCATCGTCAAAAGGCATTGGTGGAGTATTATTTCAGTTTGACGACGAACATAATGAAAAGCCGATTGCCTATTTTTCTGAAAAATTGAATTCCTGTCAACAGAAATATAGCGTTACAGAGCTAGAATGTTTTGCAGCTTTAAGAGCTGTACACAAATTTAGACCCTACGTGGAAGGTACATCATTTACCATCATCACTGACCACGCGAGCCTAAAGTGGCTTATGGGCTTGAAAGATTTAAGCAGCAGACTAGCACGGTGGTCCTTGAAGCTTCAAGCGTTCTCGTTCAATATTGAACACCGAAAAGGTTCGCAAAATATAGTGCCAGATGCATTATCGAGGGCATATGTAGAACAGATCACAATTAATGAGCTCGACTTAAATTCGACAGAATTTAAATCCGCTGAGTATGTAGATCTTCTGACCACGATAAGAGACAATCAAGAAAATTTACCAGATTTAAAAATCGAAGACAATTTGGTGTTCAAACGTGCCTTAGCTAGCGGTAACGACAATTCGAATATCCAGTACCTTTGGAAACTTTGGATTCCCACAGGTTTAACAAACTCGATAATTGAACAAAACCACAATCCACCCAATTGTTCACACGGAGGAATTTTTAAGACTTTAGAAAGAATCAGAGAAACCTTTTATTGGCCCAATATGGTTTCACAAGTGCGAGCTTTCGTTACAAATTGTGCAAAATGTAAAGAAAATAAAGCGCCAAACTTCACACTTAGACCACCCATGGGTGCATTAATGGAAATAGAAATGCCTTTCCAAAAGATCTATGTGGATTTCATGGGGCCCTATATTCGTACTAAGAAGGGTAACCTTTTTATTTTCGTTGTTTTAGACCACATGTCTAAATTCGTTTTTCTTAAAGCGCTGCATAAAGCAACCTCCAAGTTAGCTATCGAATTTTTAGAAAATGAGATCTTTCAAAAGTTTGGAGTGCCGGAATTCTTGCATAGCGACAACGGCAAGCAATTCGTTTCGCAAGAATTCAGTCATTTTCTTTCAAGATATGGAACCACCCATATCAAAACAGCTGTTTATTCGCCACAAGCAAATGCCTCTGAAAGGGTCAACCGATCAATTTTATCCGCCATAAGAACGTATCTGAAAGACAATCAGAAAGAATGGGATGTACATTTGTCGGGAATCCAACAAGCTTTGCGCACTTCGGTACATCAGACAACAAGAATGTCACCTTATTTTACACTGTTTGGGCATCATATGATAACGCATGCAAGCATGTACAAGATAGCAAAAAAATTGAATTCGTTAGGCGACGGTGAAGTAGAGTATTTAACCCAACCGGACTCCTTACAGCTGGTGAGAGAAAAGGTAAAAGAAAATTTAAAAAAAGGCGCATGAGCGGAACAAGAAATCGTACAATCTGCGAACTTCGGTACGAGTATTCAAGCCAGGAACCGAAGTATATAGGCGTAATTTCCTACTCAGCAATGCTTCGAAACATTTTAGCTCAAAGCTTTGCCAAAAATTCATTAAATGTCGTATCGTTAAACAAGTTGGAAGAGCTATGTACCAAATTGCGAACATGCAAAGCAAATCCATAGGCGTTTATCATGCAAAGGATTTAAGACAATAAACATCACTGGTTCATACTCGTTTCAGACCACTATATTTGTCACAATGTCCACTAAATAAACACGATCTACACTAGATACACTTTTGATGGCAAAAGAAAAAGGGAAATGGTTTGTCGTTTCAACAAATGAACCCGCAATTTGTATGGTATGATCTAGGCAAGCTACAAGAATATCCACAGGCACAGTGATTTCAATTTAAGAGAACAGATTCTATTAGAATTCGTAAAACTTTCGATACTGAACCTGCGATTGAGGCAATGTCGGGTCCACCGAAACATCCTTCAACATTCTAAAGCCACGGCAGCTCCGGGAAGTAGGTAATCCATCAGTATTGAGTCTGGTCCCACAAGCGCAAGAGTAAACTATAAGTATGCATTAAGCATTGTTAAACGGAATTCGGTGGAAGGAGGAAAAGTTAATTGCAGTCGCATATAAGAGTAAATAATTCCTTGCAATAACAATAACATTGGAGAGTGACAACTGACAAGTGGAAAGTGGAAAGTACCCTGGAAGGATATGGAAGTTATTTCGAATATTGGTAGCCCTGTGCAAGAACCGATTAAGGCAGAGTCACATGCATTAAAGTGTAATAGATTTCTCGTTATGAACTATTCTACACGAATTCCTGACCAAAGGATTGATCGTGGTACTAAGCTACTTTATCACCAAAGAATGCACTAGTACTGTGGGAAGATGAAGCATAGCGAGTTATGACATGTACTTGAAAGGAGAAATGTCACAATGACATCAGGGACGTGGGTCGAGTCCAGGTTTTTTCAGATATTTTAAAGACTGCGTTCTTCAGGTACTCTTTCACCACAAGTGTTGTCAAGAGTCCATGATTTTGTAGCGTGCGCCTTTAAAATCATTTCGCACCGTACTGTACAACATGTTCACTGTAACCCAATGGTTCCGCTGCAAATCGGTGCAATCGTGACCAACTTCACGGAGGAAATCATGCGAACGAAACATCAGAAAGAACTATAAAAGGCACGACGCCATTGTACGTTTTCTTTTCTACTTTCATGAGTGTTTCAGGTCGGTGCCGCCATTGCTAGAAAGCAATGAAATATAATAAAACGTTTATTCTTTTGTAAGAAAATAAAGCTAAACGGAAAAAGTATTTTTCCATACTGCGGGGAGGTAACCACTGCACCAGGCAAAGAGAAACCTCGCCCGGGCGTCACAACTCCAGGAAAAAGGCCATTAGAACCTGCGCACCGACACAGTCGGCAAAAATCAGAGAAATCTTACATTTTCTCCTACACTGCAAAAGGATTACTCAGACCAAGCGTCTTAGAATAAAATCCCAGGTAATTATTGAGATTTTATTTATTGAGTGTGTGTGAAAATACCCCGGCATGTCCATTTTTAGATTAGAGTCACGGGTATCGACGTTTCTCACCACGTGGATATCCATGTGGGAGCGATACCTGCCGCACTGATCGCAGCATGACACAATACTGACACAAAATAAATGATGTCATTGCTTTATAAATTAGATCGAATATTTTTAAATCAATTACAAAAAAAAAGATAGAAATCGGTACCTTTTTCGACAAGATATATCCGAAACAGTGAGAGTCTAAAATGCGATAAACTCATATCTCATTTGATGAAAAATACCGAAATCAAATTTTATTAATTTTTTCCTTTCAAACGAATCTCCTCTTCCATCATACATTCCACTCGCAGACGAAGAAGCCAGATTTCTTATTTTTCCATCATCTCCCTCTCATCAAACATACGAGTACTACTTGCCGAAGCGAAAACAACATTGCAAATCAACAAAAGTATTCGGCTGTTACACAATAAAATAAATACATACATACTTACACTTCCATAAGTATGAAAATCATGTGGCATGACCAGAGAGTCGATAATGCGAGATCCATTATCCATACAAATTAACTTACTTTAATTCCATCACCTCTGCTTGTTGCAAAAATGTCTATGCTCCTTCTTACAAAGAAAAAAAAACATACAAACATGGGAATGCAATTATGAAAAGGCATATAACGAAAACAAATTTCTTCATTTTGCATGACCTATCTCACTTTAAATTTAATATAAGTTAAAAGAATCAAAAACATATATTTGCTTCCTCTTTAGACTCAGAGGATAATTTTTCTTTCAAAATGTGAGAAAATCCAAATAAAATAATTCATTTTACGTGAAATCATACTTCTGGTCTCATTCCCTCCTACACAATAAATTCATTCTTACTGCTGTCATAACAAAACCAAGAACCAATCCAAATTCATTTCCCAAGCTAAATCGAAATCGTAACAGCGATGCATGCGCCAGAAAGGTGGGAGAATTGCCATCGAGTAGATTGATGGTATATTATTTGTTGGCGGACGTAGCGGACATTCTCATCGGGTAGTTTTATCGTATTTTATTTGTTGGCTCTGATGGAAGTATCAGCAGAATATTTTTATTTGGTTTTTGCGCAAACAGCTGATTTTTTGTTCTCCTTCATGACGAGGTATATGAGAAGGAAGATGACACAGGTAGCGTTGGGGGTTGGCGGAAAGGTGAAGGAATTATTATCGGGTAGACTTATGCCATATTATTTGTTTGATCTGAACTCTGATGGAAGTTTGGGGTAGATTATGTTTTCTGGTATTTAATACAATTGGTATGTATGAATATGATCGTTGAAGAAGGGTCGCATTTCAGCGATGATCATTTTCAAATGATTTTCTTTATAATTCATATTTGCAAGTGAAAAATTTATATTAATATTTAAAGGTAAGGGCGATGGTGGATAAAGAAAGGTGTGAGAATTGTTATCGAGTAGATTGATGGTATATTATTTGTTGGCGGACGTAGCGGACATTCTCATCGGGTAAATTTATCGTATTTTATTTGTTGGCTCTGATGGAAGTATCTGCAGAATATTTTTATTTGGTTTTGCGCAAACAGCTGATTTTTTGTTCTCCTTCATGACGAGGTATATGAGAAGGAAGATGACACAGGTAGCGTTGGTGGTTGGCGGAAAGGTGAAGGAATTATTATCGGGTAGTCGTATGCCATATTATTTGTTTGCTCTGAACTCTGATGGAAGTTTGGGGTAGTTTATGTTTTCTGGTATTTAATACAATTGGTATGTATGTATATGATCGTTGAAGAAGAGTCGCATTTCAGCGGTGATCATTTTCAAATGATTTTCTTTATAATTCATATTTGCAACTGAAAAATAGATATTCATATTTAATGGTAGGGGCGATGGTGGATAAAGAAAGGTGGGATAATTGTCATCGAGTAGATTGATGGTATATTATTTGTTGGCTTCTATGAAAGTTCGGGGTATGTTATGGCATATTGCAATTAGACCATCACAGTCACCTGTAACTTGTTTCTTTGTATTCAATACAATTGGTGTCTGTGTTTACATCGGTGAAGGAGATTCTCATTTCAGCAAAGAGGATTCCCAAATGGTTTATAAGCCTTATTTGAATGTGAAAAAATATTAATTGAGGCATCAGAGATAAAATAAGATAAGACAAGTTATAGTGTGTTTGCAAGCGAGTGCTCATGAACCACTGAAATTGGTTTATTTATTGGCCTTGTAAAAGGCCATGCAAATTTGCGAGTACATGTTCCCAGCTACATTGCGAACGATCCTTAAGGGTTTCCACTTTAAAAAGAAAATCGTGGATATTTTCGGACCCGTCAAATGAAATTTGCCACTTTTCAATTTTACAAACTGAACTTACTGAAGAAGTTTGTTGACTTATTGGTGGTGCTTGTCTGCGTTGGCTCGAAAACGAAGCGTTATTTAAAAAATGTTCGAGGTCAGAACGAGCGTTCGAAGGGCTCGTAGGATTCACATTGGGAGTATTTAAATTTAAATTGTCCAATCTTCCAACTAAGGTATCTCCAATAGACTGCATTTCATGAATGAAAACTCGATAGTTTGCCTCGAGTCTATGGCTTATTCTTGAACAGGTGGACGATGTTCATTAATATCTCGTCGCTCATTATTATCATCACTATTGTGGTTACTTTCCTGACAAGATTGCATTGCTGCAGGAGGGTTATCTACCAGTTGTGGTAAAATCTTATCCTGGGTTAAGCCTACACTAGCCCCAGGTGGAGTACGACTAACTGTTGGCCTGGATTCCATTGCTCCTGAACGGGGAGTTGTATTTCGAAAAGTGGACGAATTTGTCAAATTACTTGGTCTTCCTCCAGAACGTGTATTTGGAACTCTCTTATCCAACGAAAATTCTTACTAGGTATCCATTAAATATTTATCGTATAGGGCCTATTGACCAAGAAGTGGTGGTGCAGCATGACACAATACTGACACAAAATAAATGATGTCATTGCTTTATAAATTAGATCGAATATTTTTAAATCAATTACAAAAAAAAAGATAGAAATCGGTACCTTTTTCGACAAGATATATCCGAAACAGTGAGAGTCTAAAATGCGATAAACTCATAATATCTCATTTGATGAAAAATACCGAAATCAAATTTTATTCATTTTTTCCTTTCAAACGAATCTCCTCTTCCATCATACATTCCACTCGCAGACGAAGAAGCCAGATTTCTTATTTTTCCATCATCTCCCTCTCATCAAACATACGAGTACTACTTGCCGAAGCGAAAACAACATTGCAAATCAACAAAAGTATTCGGCTGTTACACAAAAAAATAAATACATACATACTTACACTTCCATAAGAATGAAAATCATGTGGCATGACCAGAGAGTCGATAATGCGAGATCCATTATCCATACAAATTAACTTACTTTAATTCCATCACCTCTGCTTGTTGCAAAAATGTCTATGCTCCTTCTTACAAAGAAAAAAAAACATACAAACATGGGAATGCAATTATGAAAAGGCATATAACGAAAACAAATTTCTTCATTCTGCATGACCTATCTCACTTTAAATTTAATATAAGTTAAAAGAATCAAAAACATATATTTGCTTCCTCTTTAGACTCAGAGGATAATTTTTCTTTCAAAATGTGAGAAAATCCAAATAAAATAATTCATTTTACGTGAAATCATACTTCTGGTCTCATTCCCTCCTACACAATAAATTCATTCTTACTGCTGTCATAACAAAACCAAGAACCAATCCAAATTCATTTCCCAAGCTAAATCGAAATCGTAACAGCGATGCATGCGCCAGACGGTGGGGCTTGCTATCACAAAAAAAGGCTTTAGACAGTACTATAGAGTTTATATACAATGATCACAACCTTTAATTTAATTCATTCCCCGCGGCCATTTTGATGTCAGTTGAATTGAGTTTGGTCAAGTGAATCGGATTAATTTGTGCGGGCGGCAGAAAAAATTAACGTCAAATATATAAAAAAGTGTGGAAAAAATACCAAAAAATGCGGTAAGTACATATATTCATGTAATTTAAGTCAATAATTGATCAAGGGAATTGGAAAGTTTACTTGTTTCATTGCTATTGAACTTTTGTCAACTGCTGCAATTTGCAAGTAATTGCAGTTTTCTTTCAAAATGGCGACGGGAAAAAATTACCTATTCGGCTTAGACTTGGGAACGCAATATAAAAAGTTTGCGTCTTCTGAAATAAAAAACAAGACTGTTTCCTGCATTATGTAGGCCGATCTCGGAATTGGGTGGATTTATGTGAAAATATTGCACAGTACTTGTGCCGGCGAACTGGCCGGCCGTTTGAGACTTTGCCCCGTATAAGTTTTGATTCCCGTGCAGGCTTAGTGTTGTTGTTTTTTGTAGGGATATGGGCGTTCGGATTTTCATCAACTGGAGGAGTATCGCCGTTTGCCATTAAATTAAATAGAAATTTCGGCGGTAGGTCGAATCCTAATTTCTTCGATGCATTCGCTTCGTTCCGGATGAGATTAAGGTGAGAGTTTTTGCAGCTGCGTTTCACTTTAGAATTGTGCAGGCTGGTGAAGATTTTTTGTGGGGCTATTCGGTTGGCAGTTGCTCGGTTTTGAATAGGCGTTTTTGTCACTCGTTTCGAATGTGGTTTGATGTAAAAATCTTTCCTTAATGAAGCTGCTTATATGCAAGATCTTCTAACTTTAAAAGTTGAACGCAGCCATTTGAAATGTTCAATTAAAATTTTTAATTTGGCATATTTGCAAACTATAAGTATGCATTAAGCATTGTTAAACGGAATTCGGTGGAAGGAGGAAAAGTTAATTGCAGTCGCATATAAGAGTAAATAATTCCTTGCAATAACAATAACATTGGAGAGTGACAACTGACAAGTGGAAAGTGGAAAGTACCCTGGAAGGATATGGAAGTTATTTCGAATATTGGTAGCCCTGTGCAAGAACCGATTAAGGCAGAGTCACATGCATTAAAGTGTAATAGATTTCTCGTTATGAACTATTCTACACGAATTCCTGACCAAAGGATTGATCGTGGTACTAAGCTACTTTATCACCAAAGAATGCACTAGTACTGTGGGAAGATGAAGCATAGCGAGTTATGACATGTACTTGAAAGGAGAAATGTCACAATGACATCAGGGACGTGGGTCGAGTCCAGGTTTTTTCAGATATTTTAAAGACTGCGTTCTTCAGGTACTCTTTCACCACAAGTGTTGTCAAGAGTCCATGATTTTGTAGCGTGCGCCTTTAAAATCATTTCGCACCGTACTGTACAACATGTTCACTGTAACCCAATGGTTCCGCTGCAAATCGGTGCAATCGTGACCAACTTCACGGAGGAAATCATGCGAACGAAACATCAGAAAGAACTATAAAAGGCACGACGCCATTGTACGTTTTCTTTTCTACTTTCATGAGTGTTTCAGGTCGGTGCCGCCATTGCTAGAAAGCAATGAAATATAATAAAACGTTTATTCTTTTGTAAGAAAATAAAGCTAAACGGAAAAAGTATTTTTCCATACTGCGGGGAGGTAACCACTGCACCAGGCAAAGAGAAACCTCGCCCGGGCGTCACAACTCCAGGAAAAAGGCCATTAGAACCTGCGCACCGACACAGTCGGCAAAAATCAGAGAAATCTTACATTTTCTCCTACACTGCAAAAGGATTACTCAGACCAAGCGTCTTAGAATAAAATCCCAGGTAATTATTGAGATTTTATTTATTGAGTGTGTGTGAAAATACCCCGGCATGTCCATTTTTAGATTAGAGTCACGGGTATCGACGTTTCTCACCACGTGGATATCCATGTGGGAGCGATACCTGCCGCACTGATCGCAGCATGACACAATACTGACACAAAATAAATGATGTCATTGCTTTATAAATTAGATCGAATATTTTTAAATCAATTACAAAAAAAAAGATAGAAATCGGTACCTTTTTCGACAAGATATATCCGAAACAGTGAGAGTCTAAAATGCGATAAACTCATATCTCATTTGATGAAAAATACCGAAATCAAATTTTATTAATTTTTTCCTTTCAAACGAATCTCCTCTTCCATCATACATTCCACTCGCAGACGAAGAAGCCAGATTTCTTATTTTTCCATCATCTCCCTCTCATCAAACATACGAGTACTACTTGCCGAAGCGAAAACAACATTGCAAATCAACAAAAGTATTCGGCTGTTACACAATAAAATAAATACATACATACTTACACTTCCATAAGTATGAAAATCATGTGGCATGACCAGAGAGTCGATAATGCGAGATCCATTATCCATACAAATTAACTTACTTTAATTCCATCACCTCTGCTTGTTGCAAAAATGTCTATGCTCCTTCTTACAAAGAAAAAAAAACATACAAACATGGGAATGCAATTATGAAAAGGCATATAACGAAAACAAATTTCTTCATTTTGCATGACCTATCTCACTTTAAATTTAATATAAGTTAAAAGAATCAAAAACATATATTTGCTTCCTCTTTAGACTCAGAGGATAATTTTTCTTTCAAAATGTGAGAAAATCCAAATAAAATAATTCATTTTACGTGAAATCATACTTCTGGTCTCATTCCCTCCTACACAATAAATTCATTCTTACTGCTGTCATAACAAAACCAAGAACCAATCCAAATTCATTTCCCAAGCTAAATCGAAATCGTAACAGCGATGCATGCGCCAGAAAGGTGGGAGAATTGCCATCGAGTAGATTGATGGTATATTATTTGTTGGCGGACGTAGCGGACATTCTCATCGGGTAGTTTTATCGTATTTTATTTGTTGGCTCTGATGGAAGTATCAGCAGAATATTTTTATTTGGTTTTTGCGCAAACAGCTGATTTTTTGTTCTCCTTCATGACGAGGTATATGAGAAGGAAGATGACACAGGTAGCGTTGGGGGTTGGCGGAAAGGTGAAGGAATTATTATCGGGTAGACTTATGCCATATTATTTGTTTGATCTGAACTCTGATGGAAGTTTGGGGTAGATTATGTTTTCTGGTATTTAATACAATTGGTATGTATGAATATGATCGTTGAAGAAGGGTCGCATTTCAGCGATGATCATTTTCAAATGATTTTCTTTATAATTCATATTTGCAAGTGAAAAATATATATTAATATTTAAAGGTAAGGGCGATGGTGGATAAAGAAAGGTGTGAGAATTGTTATCGAGTAGATTGATGGTATATTATTTGTTGGCGGACGTAGCGGACATTCTCATCGGGTAAATTTATCGTATTTTATTTGTTGGCTCTGATGGAAGTATCTGCAGAATATTTTTATTTGGTTTTGCGCAAACAGCTGATTTTTTGTTCTCCTTCATGACGAGGTATATGAGAAGGAAGATGACACAGGTAGCGTTGGTGGTTGGCGGAAAGGTGAAGGAATTATTATCGGGTAGTCGTATGCCATATTATTTGTTTGCTCTGAACTCTGATGGAAGTTTGGGGTAGTTTATGTTTTCTGGTATTTAATACAATTGGTATGTATGTATATGATCGTTGAAGAAGAGTCGCATTTCAGCGGTGATCATTTTCAAATGATTTTCTTTATAATTCATATTTGCAACTGAAAAATAGATATTCATATTTAATGGTAGGGGCGATGGTGGATAAAGAAAGGTGGGATAATTGTCATCGAGTAGATTGATGGTATATTATTTGTTGGCTTCTATGAAAGTTCGGGGTATGTTATGGCATATTGCAATTAGACCATCACAGTCACCTGTAACTTGTTTCTTTGTATTCAATACAATTGGTGTCTGTGTTTACATCGGTGAAGGAGATTCTCATTTCAGCAAAGAGGATTCCCAAATGGTTTATAAGCCTTATTTGAATGTGAAAAAATATTAATTGAGGCATCAGAGATAAAATAAGATAAGACAAGTTATAGTGTGTTTGCAAGCGAGTGCTCATGAACCACTGAAATTGGTTTATTTATTGGCCTTGTAAAAGGCCATGCAAATTTGCGAGTACATGTTCCCAGCTACATTGCGAACGATCCTTAAGGGTTTCCACTTTAAAAAGAAAATCGTGGATATTTTCGGACCCGTCAAATGAAATTTGCCACTTTTCAATTTTACAAACTGAACTTACTGAAGAAGTTTGTTGACTTATTGGTGGTGCTTGTCTGCGTTGGCTCGAAAACGAAGCGTTATTTAAAAAATGTTCGAGGTCAGAACGAGCGTTCGAAGGGCTCGTAGGATTCACATTGGGAGTATTTAAATTTAAATTGTCCAATCTTCCAACTAAGGTATCTCCAATAGACTGCATTTCATGAATGAAAACTCGATAGTTTGCCTCGAGTCTATGGCTTATTCTTGAACAGGTGGACGATGTTCATTAATATCTCGTCGCTCATTATTATCATCACTATTGTGGTTACTTTCCTGACAAGATTGCATTGCTGCAGGAGGGTTATCTACCAGTTGTGGTAAAATCTTATCCTGGGTTAAGCCTACACTAGCCCCAGGTGGAGTACGACTAACTGTTGGCCTGGATTCCATTGCTCCTGAACGGGGAGTTGTATTTCGAAAAGTGGACGAATTTGTCAAATTACTTGGTCTTCCTCCAGAACGTGTATTTGGAACTCTCTTATCCAACGAAAATTCTTACTAGGTATCCATTAAATATTTATCGTATAGGGCCTATTGACCAAGAAGTGGTGGTGCAGCATGACACAATACTGACACAAAATAAATGATGTCATTGCTTTATAAATTAGATCGAATATTTTTAAATCAATTACAAAAAAAAAGATAGAAATCGGTACCTTTTTCGACAAGATATATCCGAAACAGTGAGAGTCTAAAATGCGATAAACTCATAATATCTCATTTGATGAAAAATACCGAAATCAAATTTTATTCATTTTTTCCTTTCAAACGAATCTCCTCTTCCATCATACATTCCACTCGCAGACGAAGAAGCCAGATTTCTTATTTTTCCATCATCTCCCTCTCATCAAACATACGAGTACTACTTGCCGAAGCGAAAACAACATTGCAAATCAACAAAAGTATTCGGCTGTTACACAAAAAAATAAATACATACATACTTACACTTCCATAAGAATGAAAATCATGTGGCATGACCAGAGAGTCGATAATGCGAGATCCATTATCCATACAAATTAACTTACTTTAATTCCATCACCTCTGCTTGTTGCAAAAATGTCTATGCTCCTTCTTACAAAGAAAAAAAAACATACAAACATGGGAATGCAATTATGAAAAGGCATATAACGAAAACAAATTTCTTCATTCTGCATGACCTATCTCACTTTAAATTTAATATAAGTTAAAAGAATCAAAAACATATATTTGCTTCCTCTTTAGACTCAGAGGATAATTTTTCTTTCAAAATGTGAGAAAATCCAAATAAAATAATTCATTTTACGTGAAATCATACTTCTGGTCTCATTCCCTCCTACACAATAAATTCATTCTTACTGCTGTCATAACAAAACCAAGAACCAATCCAAATTCATTTCCCAAGCTAAATCGAAATCGTAACAGCGATGCATGCGCCAGACGGTGGGGCTTGCTATCACAAAAAAAGGCTTTAGACAGTACTATAGAGTTTATATACAATGATCACAACCTTTAATTTAATTCATTCCCCGCGGCCATTTTGATGTCAGTTGAATTGAGTTTGGTCAAGTGAATCGGATTAATTTGTGCGGGCGGCAGAAAAAATTAACGTCAAATATATAAAAAAGTGTGGAAAAAATACCAAAAAATGCGGTAAGTACATATATTCATGTAATTTAAGTCAATAATTGATCAAGGGAATTGGAAAGTTTACTTGTTTCATTGCTATTGAACTTTTGTCAACTGCTGCAATTTGCAAGTAATTGCAGTTTTCTTTCAAAATGGCGACGGGAAAAAATTACCTATTCGGCTTAGACTTGGGAACGCAATATAAAAAGTTTGCGTCTTCTGAAATAAAAAACAAGACTGTTTCCTGCATTATGTAGGCCGATCTCGGAATTGGGTGGATTTATGTGAAAATATTGCACAGTACTTGTGCCGGCGAACTGGCCGGCCGTTTGAGACTTTGCCCCGTATAAGTTTTGATTCCCGTGCAGGCTTAGTGTTGTTGTTTTTTGTAGGGATATGGGCGTTCGGATTTTCATCAACTGGAGGAGTATCGCCGTTTGCCATTAAATTAAATAGAAATTTCGGCGGTAGGTCGAATCCTAATTTCTTCGATGCATTCGCTTCGTTCCGGATGAGATTAAGGTGAGAGTTTTTGCAGCTGCGTTTCACTTTAGAATTGTGCAGGCTGGTGAAGATTTTTTGTGGGGCTATTCGGTTGGCAGTTGCTCGGTTTTGAATAGGCGTTTTTGTCACTCGTTTCGAATGTGGTTTGATGTAAAAATCTTTCCTTAATGAAGCTGCTTATATGCAAGATCTTCTAACTTTAAAAGTTGAACGCAGCCATTTGAAATGTTCAATTAAAATTTTTAATTTGGCATAGAAACTTTGCGTTATTGTAGCAATCATTTAGGGATTTCCGCAATTCTTGAAGCCGTGATTTGGGAAATTTCCGGAGTTGAAATAACGCATTCTTGGTGTCTTTTTCAGTGTTGAAACTTTGCGTTCTGACGGCCTCATTTGGCCGGCTTCTGCTGTCGAAATTTCGCCCCATACATGAACCCTCAATTTGGAGTTTTTCATTTCATTCATTTGGGAGATTTCCGAAGTTGAAAGAAAGCATTGCTGACGGCGTGTGTCGTTTTGTAAGGGTTTTGTTGTTTAAACAAAATTTTCATCGTTGAACCTTCGGCTTATTAATGTTCTCACTTGGCTTGCATTTACCATCGAAACTTCTACGCATTTTTACGCCCATGGAGAAATTTCGCCGGTACAACTTTGGCTTTGGGCGTTTAATTTACATATTCGTGACGCTTTCTCTTGGGAGCCTCTTAACGTCGAAACTTTGCTGCGTTCTTAAAGCCTCAATTTTCAGTTTTCTGTAATTGAAACTTCGTTTTTCACGCCGCCATTTGGGAGGTTTTCGGAGTTCCTTTCTTGTGTGTTGTCATTTGGAAAACATTTGGCTGAAACGTGGTTTTCAAGTTACTCCAGCTTATTCAGATCTCAGGAAACCCCTTTTTTCGTCATCCTTCATGGGTTTCCTTAATTATCAAAATATTATAGCAAACGTCCGCTTACGTTTTTTGTCTCTCTTTTCAGGTTCGTGTTTGCGCGTCAAATTATCGCTTTGGAATTTGCGTTTCGTTGCTTCTTGTCAGTGGGAATTTCCCCTTCAAAATTCGTCGTGAGAGTCACAAAGTCGTCCTTAAAAATACGCCGTCGGCTGTTGCTACAAGGTAAGCAGAGTTCCGCGTAAAGTTCGATAGCGAAATCGTTCGTCCAGAGTGTGTCCGGTCAGTAAATATCGGTGAGCGATCGAAAATTTATTTGCCAAATTTCCTTTAGGGGAATCGCGCGAGTCGCAAAGCAAGATTCGATAATTTACATATTCGTGACGCTTTCTCTTGGGAGCCTCTTAACGTCGAAACTTTGCTGCGTTCTTAAAGCCTCAATTTTGAGTTTTTTGTAATTGAAACTTCGTTTTTCACGCCGCCATTTGGGAGGTTTTCGGAGTTCCTTTCTTGTGTGTTGTCATTTGGAAAACATTTGGCTGAAACGTGGTTTTCAAGTTACTCCAGCTTATTCAGATCTCAGGAAACCCCTTTTTTCGTCATCCTTCATGGGTTTCCTTAATTATCAAAATATTATAGCAAACGTCCGCTTACGTTTTTTGTCTCTCTTTTCAGGTTCGTGTTTGCGCGTCAAATTATCGCTTTGGAATTTGCGTTTCGTTGCTTCTTGTCAGTGGGAATTTCCCCTTCAAAATTCGTCGTGAGAGTCACAAAGTCGTCCTTAAAAATACGCCGTCGGCTGTTGCTACAAGGTAAGCAGAGTTCCGCGTAAAGTTCGATAGCGAAATCGTTCGTCCAGAGTGTGTCCGGTCAGTAAATATCGGTGAGCGATCGAAAATTTATTTGCCAAATTTCCTTTAGGTGAATCGCGCGAGTCGCAAAGCAAGATTCGATATTTAAAATGTGCCTTTCGAGTGCCCGAGTGTCTCCTTAAATCGTTCGTTTATTATTCTCGATCCCTTTTAAAATTGTTTTTCAAGAATTAGCTTTATTTTTTTTTAATATTCACGAGAGATCAAATCCATCGCGAAGTAAATACAATAAAAATCCTTCGAATGCCCGTAGTAGAGTTTCATGTCTTGTCGGGTCATTGCCATTGAAATGTGATAAGTGCGATTTCTTACATCCGATTTCGACAAATCTGCGTTTATTTCAATGCGAAATCAACATAAGGAAAAATTATCCTTAGTCCAAATTGGTTTAAATTTCCCCCCAAATCCCTGTGAGTGATCAAAGTTCGCGGGTAAATTTTCCTTTTAAAGTTCTCTTCGCAAAAATAAGTTTCGTTTGAGTGCGCCAATAAAATGTCGTCGCGAGTGTCACAAAGTGGTCCTTTCAAATTTGCCATCCGGGGCGATGCTCCAAGTTATGAGATAAGTTCCGGGTAAGTTTCGTTAGCGAAATTGTTTTTCCAGAGTCCATCGTGTTCCTTATTATCACTGAGTGATCAAAAGTTTCCCACAAAATGTCTTTGTGAAATTTCCTTTAAATGAATCGCGCGATTGTTCCAAAGCAAAATCGGTATTAAAAATGCCCCTTCCGAGCCCATGAAAATATGTTTTGCCAAATTTCCTTAAAATTGCGCGAGTGTTTCAAGTCAAAAATCCGCTTTGAAAATGCCCCTTCCGAGTGCCCGAGTGTCGCCTCAATCCTTCGTCTGTTATTCGCGATCAAAGTAAATTTCCCTTTTAAAGTTTCCACGCAAAAATAAATTTCGTTTGAATGCCGGGTAGGTATGTGTCGTTAGAGAAATCGTTCTTCCAGAGTGCATCGGGTCTCTAATTATTCGTGAGTGATCGAAACCTTTTTTATTTAATTAAAAATGTCCCTTCCGATTTTTGTCAAATTTCCTTAAAATGAATTGCGCGAGTGTTTCAAGTCCAAAATCTGTATTAAAAATGCCCCTTCCGAGTGCCCGAGTGTCCCCTTAAATCTTTCGTCTACTATTCGCGATCAAATTAAATTTCTCTTTAAAGATCAGTGCCGGGTAAGTGTCGTTAGCCACTCCAGAGTGCATCGAGTCCCTAAATATCCGTGAGTGATCGCAACCCTTTTTATTTTGTTTAAAATGTCCCTTCCGAGTGTCCCTTTTAATCTTTCGTCTGTAATTTGCGAGCACCCTGAATCCCCTTTAAAATTTCTTTCTAGAATTTTCGTTTTTCTTTTAATATTCGCGATCCTTCGAGTGCTCGTAACAGAGTTTCATGTCTTGTCTTTAGTCGGGTCCTTGCCATTGAAAAGTGATAAGTGCGATTTCTATTCATGTGAAAAATCAATTAAAGGGAAAATTACCCTCATTGCGTAGTGGTCCCTTTAAATTTAGCCGCAAATTAAAGTTCGCCGACATATTTCCCTTTTCTAAATCTTGTCGTAAAAATAAGTTTCTTTTGAGTGTGCCAATAAAATGTCCAACGAGTGCGTCGTTACTTTGGTTCGAATCGGCATGCTGCCGCAACGTTATTGTATGGCTTTGTATCAAATGCTCATCATAAGAAGAAAAACCGGGGTAAGTGAATATTTCTTTCATAGATGTTTACTTTTATTGCTTTTCCTTAATCTTTTTTCTGAAACACGAATTTGTTGATATCCAAGCGTTGTCCTTGATCCTCTGTTTTGTTCCAATAGGCAGCTCTGCGAATTAACTGTCTGATTACTGCTGATGTTGCCTTTTATTACTTGTCTTTCACCTGTGTTTTGTTCCAATAGGCAGCTCTGCGAATTAACTGTCTGATTACTGCTGATGTTGGCTTTTATTACTTGTCTTTGACCTCTTTCCTGAAACACAAATTGATGGATATTCGAGCGTCGTTGAATCCTTGATCCTCTCTTTTCTTCCAGTAGGCAACTCCGCGAACTTACTGGCTGATCAATATAGAGCCGCGGCTGCTCTGCTGGGTCGCGCTGGCAAAGTTAAAAATACACACAAGGCCATGCGCTGTCCAACAATAAATTGAAATGTTTTCATAAGGCGCAAGCTCACAAAACATCAACCATACATCCAGTGGTCGTTGCAGGGACTTTTGATCCTTACTTATGAGGGCTTTATCGTCAACAAAGAATTACTGATGCACTTTGTAGTCCGCCACTTTTTCCTTCAAGCAGATCAAGGCCTGTAATATAATATCGAAGGACTAAAGACGGTTCACTGCATTATCCTGACATTGACTGCGAACTTCTCCGTGATTTCACTGTTGTCTTTACTACCTCAAACATATCCATGGGCATCTTATGTACGTTGGCTTCTGTCTTAAGGCCACCCGAAACAGACCTCTTGATTTATGCAAATCCTTTAAGTGTGGTGTGGTGGATTTTCCTGCGACGAATCCGCACTGGTCATCAGAGCCGTATTTTTTCCCGCAACGGATTTTTTGAGCATTTCTCCTTTTATGAGCGCGTATTTTGAAAACGGTTCTGCCCCGGTTTCAGCTGTTTTGTCGGAGAATATCGATGTTAAATTCATTATGCATAGTTTTGTCTACGTTTGTATGCCGCTTGGCTCGTCCTTAAATTTATATGTTTCTATCCTCACTTTCTTTTGATAGGGAGGACTTGGAATTCATCCCCCAATTCGAATGGTCGCCTCTGCCGGACAGCGGGGCTTTTGTCACCTTCGCCATTACACAGTCTGCAGAAATTGTTCTTCCATATCATCAGCACCGGCTGAAACTCCACTACACGGTTCACCTTGGCGGGCCTCTTTAGGTTCTTGTAGCCTTGACACGTTCTTTTTACCTATGAGGTTAAAGTCTGGTATCCAGATCGGGTTTCGTTCTTCGGATCTGTTCATCTGATAGATCATCAAAAATCTCGAAACACCACATTGGCTTATTCCATCGCCTGTTGCTGTTTCCTATCGCCATTGTATAATTCCACATTACTCTATTCGTATAACATTATCATACCCCACTTCCTAGCAGTACACATGGTACTACAATTCCGAGAAAAGAACACCCAGACCAAGCATTCTATGTTACGTAGCGCCGTGTATTGTATTTCCATAACAAAAACACCGGCAGCATGTTACGTAGCGCCGTGTATTGTATTTCCATAACAAAACACCGGCCGACTATATACACACATAACCATGCAATCGTCACAATAAAAAACCAGCTTAAGCGATTACTCATTGCATTTATGTGTGTAACATATTGGGAAATACGGCAATAACTTGGAAATGCATACAATGCTGAGGGTGCAGATCGATTCTTGAACAATAATACCAAATACTTGCAACATAGGGAGTAGGGATGAAAATGACCAACTAAAATCAATATAAAAACATAGGGACGGGCTACAGTCCGCTTGGGCGAACTGTTGGATACCCTATTCTTATTCCTATCCCTCATAAGTGGGCGTGACAAAAGTCTAAGTATGGTTGAATTGTTAAGAACGCTCTACATATTTTGTTATATAACATTTAAAGGATTTTATCAAAAAAAAAAACGCTCCCTAGCTCAAACTTGGGTGTTTCAATAAAATTGTTTTATTTAATTGTGGGCGTGTCAGTAGGCGGATTTAAAAAAAATTAACACATGAGAATAAAGGGCTACTAGAGAGTATATATTATAAATTTCAGCTCCCTAGCTCAAACTTTGAATTTTCAAAAAAAAAAAAAAATTAATTGTGGGCGTGTCAGTGGGCGGATTTTGAAAATATTTTTTACACATAAGCATAAAGGGCCCATAGAGAGTATATACTATAAATTTCAGCTCCCTAGCTGAAACTTTGGATTTTCAAAAATTAATATACCCTTAGAATAGGGTAAAAAAAAATTATTTTATTTATTTGTGGGCGTGTCAGTGGGCGGATTTTGAAATTTTTTTATCCCGAGCAGTTTTAGGAGTCATAGATCATATATAAAAAATTTCAGCTTTCTAGCTCAAAATTCGATTTTTTCCAAAATTTGGTTTTTTTGAGTTTGTGGGCGTGTCTGTGGGCGGATTTCAAAAATTCGTAAACTTGATTATTTCGGGACCCTAGAGAGTATATGGTTAAAATTTCAGCTCTCTAGGTCCAGTTTAAAGGCCTAATTTTTGGCTACAGACGGACGGACGGACGGACGGACATGGCTAGATCGACATTACTATCGATGCTGATCATAAATATAGTAACTTTTAGGGGTCTACGGGCAATATTAAGGTATGTTACAAACTATGCGTCAAAATTAATATACCCTTAGAATAGGGTATAAGGAGAGTGATTGTAAGGCTAGGCACAGAGCAGATTCAACAGAGTAGATTCAACAGCCTAATCATAGTAGACTCACTAGCAAAGGTCGCAGCCCAGCCTAGACAGCGGGCCTTTCTAGTAAATAAAAGATAAAAAGTAAAATAAAGGTCGTTTAAATTTGAATCTCTCTCCCCTACTGGTACTCTTCCCTCAAGTCTGAGGAAGCACGGCACCATCTGTAACACCTTGTGGGAAGTTATATGTCTTATCATCTTATGCTGTTTTGTTCCCTCTCTTACAATTAAGTTAGAAAATTAAACAAACAATTAAAATGCAGGAATCACTCAAGGAAGAATTGCTTGTAATTTGTAAACCTAGGTTGTCTATTTATCGTAGAATCAATCTTTAGGACCTTTTTGATATTCGCTTTCCTTTATGCTACAATATCTTAAATGGGACAACAATTTACTTGAAATGAATAAAAAACCAATTCACAACAAAAATTAAACATTTTATTATTGCAACCCTATACGAATTTTGTCAATAACATTGTATAATTGATACATTGCACCATTTAAACTATAAACCTATCCTATCATATCCCTTCCAAGCATGACTTACGTAAGTCCTATACCGAGCTATTTCTTTCTATTCGATTGTTATTATCGTTATGGCATTATAGTTACTAATAATAAAAAAAATAATAACTTTCTCTTAAATACAAGTTATAATATTCCCTTTAATAGCTACATTTAAATATTTTTACTAAAAGTGTCCATATAGTTCAGATGTTATTTGGACAAATATTTAGATACCTTCCTATGAATTATGTCATGTAAAATAAACATTAAATTTATTTTAACCACTGTTCACTTACCCATTTTGAATGATGAGGTTTTCTTTTCCTTGCACGGCCACGGAACATAGTGCACAGAGTGAACACACCAAACCAAATGCTCTTAGTAGTGTGCTCGATTTTGTAACGTGAATATGGCGCTGCGAAATTACGCGAGTTTTGCGTATCATGTTGTTGTATTTAACACGTGAAGTTTTTTCTATCAACGTTAACGCGTTCAAAAGAGCACCTCTATAGACACACTCGGCTTGACGTAGTGTTTTATTTGAAAGTATACAAACAATTTAGAATATACATAATTAATAATAATGTTTATCCAATTAATAAGAATAACCTTTCAATATTGTAAACATTTCTGAGGGGTGCCCTTTAATTGAGAGGCAATTGATTGCCGAGAGACGCCGCGCCGGTCTACCGGCCACTTCTATGGAGCTTCAAATATTTTAATTTATTTTTTTCCGCATAGCTTCTTAGCGGCTCAGAATTTTGCTTTAACTTATCTTGAGTCTTGAGCATATAATGAACTACCATGACATTTTTTTTAGGTTTTTATGAGTTTTAATAAATAGAATGCGTTTTTTTTTTAAGTTTCAGCATTGCCACCATTCTTTCCCCGTAGCCCAAAAGCTTTGGTTTCCCGGGAAGAGACTGAGAGAGCCATAGTAGTAGCTACACCCAATTGCTAGCTGACATCGTTTATGGTTAGAACTAGGGCGGTATCTGATCGCCTTCGAACCTCTAACTTTCGTTCTTGATTAAAGAAAATATCTTTGACAAATGCAACATCGAATACTACTTACACATTGATTTTTAAAAAAAATGCATGCTAAGTATATTCACTTAACTTTAGAAAATTAATTTACAATAAATATTATAAGCGATATGAATATATTTTGCAAAGGTCTTGGACTATTTTTTTTTTTTTTTTTTTTTTAATTTCTGGCTCGCCAAGGCGATTTATAAGGGGGGGTACTTCGTCCTAAAAGATCTTTTGTACCGTATGGGCCAGAAAAGTTTAAACTAGTAGAATTTCCACTTCCCGTGTAAAGCAGACAATTTTACCAGTAGAAGAATTCTTTATGTCCTCGGGGCTCATTTGCTCCCTGAAAAAGAAGATTTGCTCTGAACTCTGATGGAAGTTTGGGGTAGATTATGTTTTCTGGTATTTAATACAATTGGTATGTATGTATATGATCGTTGAAGAAGGGTCGCATTTCAGCGGTGATCATTTTCAAATGATTTTCTTTATAATTCATATTTGCAAGTGAAAAATATATATTCATATTTAAAGGTAGGGGCGATGGTGGATAAAGAAAGGTGGGAGAATTGTCATCGAGTAGATTGATGGTATATTATTTGTTGGCGGACGTAGCGGACATTCTCATCGGGTAGATTTATCGTATTTTATTTGTTGGCTCTGATGGAAGTATCAGCAGAATATTTTTATTTGGTTTTTGCGCAAACAGCTGATTTTTTGTTCTCCTTCATGACGAGGTATATGAGAAGGAAGATGACACAGGTAGCGTTGGTGGTTGGTGGAAAGGTGAAGGTATTATTATCGGGTAGACTTATGCCATATTATTTGTTTGCCCTGAACTCTGATGGAAGTTTGGGATAGATTATGTTTTCTGGTATTTAATACAATTGGTATGTATGTATATGATCGTTGAAGAAGGGTCGCATTTCAGCGGTAATCATTTTCAAATGATTTTCTTAATAATTCATATTTGCAAGTGAAAAATATATATTCATATTTAAAGGTAGGGGCGATGGTGGATAAAGAAAGGTGGGAGAATTGTCATCGAGTAGATTGATGGTATATTATTTGTTGGCGGACGTAGCGGACATTCTCATCGGGTAGATTTATCGTATTTTATTTGTTGGCTCTGATGGAGGTATGAGCAGAATATTTTTATTTGGTTTTTGCGCAAACAGCTGATTTTTTGTTCTCCTTCATGACGAGGTATATGAGAAGGAAGATGACACAGGTAGCGTTGGTGGTTGGTGGAAAGGTGAAGGTATTATTATCGGGTAGTCTTATGCCATATTATTTGTTTGCCCTGAACTCTGATGGAAGTTTGGGGTAGATTATGTTTTCTGGTATTTAATACAATTGGTATGTATGTATATGATCGTTGAAGAAGGGTCGCATTTCAGCGGTGATCATTTTCAAATGATTTTCTTTATAATTCATATTTGCAAGTGAAAAATATATATTAATATTTAAAGGTAAGGGCGATGGTGGATAAAGAAAGGTGTGAGAATTGTCATCGAGTAGATTGATGGTATATTATTTGTTGGCGGACGTAGCGGACATTCTCATCGGGTAGATTTATCGTATTTTATTTGTTGGCTCTGATGGAAGTATCAGCAGAATATTTATACCCTATTCTAAGGGTATATTAATTTTGACGCATAGTATGTAACATACCTTAATATTGCCCGTAGACCCCTAAAAGTTACTATATATATGATCAGCATCGATAGTAATGTCGATCTAGCCATGTCCGTCCGTCCGTCCGTCCGTCCGTCCGTCTGTAGCCAAAAATTAGGCCTTTAAACTGGACCTAGAGAGCTGAAATTTTAACCATATACTCTCTAGGGTCCCGAAATAATCAAGTTTACGAATTTTTGAAATCCGCCCACAGACACGCCCACAAACTCAAAAAACCAAATTTTGGAAAAAATCGAATTTTGAGCTAGAAAGCTGAAATTTTTTTATATATGATCTATGACTCCTAAAACTGCTCGGGATAAAAAATTTTCAAAATCCGCCAACTGACACGCCCACAAATAAATAAAATAATTTTTTTATACCCTATTCTAAGGGTATATTAATTTTTGAAAATCTAAAGTTTCAGCTAGGGAGCTGAAATTTATAGTATATACTCTCTATGGGCCCTTTATGCTCATGTGTAAATATTTTCAAAATCCGCCCACTGACACGCCCACAATTAATTTTTTTTTTTTTTGAAAATTCAAAGTTTGAGCTAGGGAGCTGAAATTTATAATATATACTCTCAAGGGGCCCTTTATTCTCATGTGTTAATTTTTTTAAATCCGCCTACTGACACGCCCACAATTAAATAAAACAATTTTATTGAAACACGCAAGTTTGAGCTAGGGAGCGTTGTTTTTTTGATAAAATCCTTTAAATGTTATATAACAAAATATGTAGAGCGTTCTTAACAATTCAACCATACTTAGACTTTTGTCACGCCCACTTATGAGGGATAGGAATAAAAATAGGGTATCCAACAGTTCGCCCAAGCGGACTGTAGCCCGTCCCTATGTTTTTATTTGGTTTTGCGCAAACAGCTGATTTTTTGCTCTCCTTCATGACGAGGTATATGAGAAGGAAGATGACACAGGTAGCGTTGCTGGTTGGCGGAAAGGTGAAGGAATTATTATCGGGTAGTCGTATGCCATATTATTTGTTTGCTCTGAACTCTGATGGAAGTTTGGGGTAGATTATGTTTTCTGGTATTTAATACAATTGGTATGTATGTATATGATCGTTGAAGAAGAGTCGCATTTCAGCGGTGATCATTTTCAAATGATTTTCTTTATAATTCATATTTGCAACTGAAAAATAGATATTCATATTTAATGGTAGGGGCGATGGTGGATAAAGAAAGGTGGGAGAATTGTCATCGAGTAGATTGATGGTATATTATTTGTTGGCTTCTATGAAAGTTCGGGGTATGTTATGGCATATTACAATTAGACCATCACAGTCACCTGTAACTTGTTTCTTTGTATTCAATACAATTGGTGTCTGTGTTTACATCGGTGAAGGAGATTCTCATTTCAGCAAAGAGGATTCCCATGCAATTAGACCATCACAGTCACCTGTAACTTGTTTCTTTGTATTCAATACAATTGGTGTCTGTGTTTACATCGGTGAAGGAGATTCTCATTTCAGCAAAGAGGATTCCCAAATGGTTTATAAGCCTTATTTGAATGTGAAAAAATATTAATTGAGGCATCAGAGATAAAATAAGATAAGACAAGTTATAGTGTGTGTGCAAGCGAGTGCTCATGAACCACTGAAATTGGTTTATTTATTGGCCTTGTAAAAGGCCATGCAAATTTGCGAGTACATGTTCCCAGCTACATTGCGAACGATCCTTAAGGGTTTCCACTTTAAAAAGAAAATCGTGGATATTTTCGGACCCGTCAAATGAAATTTGCCACTTTTCAATTTTACAAACTGAACTTACTGAAGAAGTTTGTTGACTTATTGGTGGTGCTTGTCTGCGTTGGCTCGAAAACGAAGCGTTATTTAAAAAATGTTCGAGGTCAGAACGAGCGTTCGAAGGGCTCGTAGGATTCACATAAATTTAAATTGTCCAATCTTCCAACTAAGGTATCTCCAATAGACTGCATTTCATGAATGAAAACTCGATAGTTTGCCTCGAGTCTATGACTTATTCTTGAACAGGTGGACGATGTTCATTAATATCTCGTCGCTCATTATTATCATCACTATTGTGGTTACTTGCCTGACAAGATTGCATTGCTGCAGGAGCGTTATCTACCAGTTGTGGTAAAATCTTATCCTGGGTTAAGCCTACACTAGCCCCAGGTGGAGTACGACTAACTGTTGGCCTGGATTCCATTGCTCCTGAACGGGGAGTTGTATTTCGAAAAGTGGACGAATTTGTCAAATTACTTGGTCTTCCTCTAGAACGTGTATTTGGAACTCTCTTATCCAACGAAAATTCTTACTAGGTATCCATTAAATATTTATCGTATAGGGCCTATTGACCAAGAAGTGGTGGTGCAGCATGACACAATACTGACACAAAATAAATGATGTCATTGCTTTATAAATTAGATCGAATATTTTTAAATCAATTACAAAAAAAAAAAGAAAGAAATCGGTACGTTTTTCGACAAGATATATCCGAAACAGTGAGAGTCTAAAATGCGATAAACTCATAATATCTCATTTGATGAAAAATACCGAAATCAAATTTTATTCATTTTTTCCTTTCAAACGAATCGCCTCTTCCATCATACATTCCACTCGCAGACGAAGAAGCCAGATTTCTTATTTTTCCATCATCTCCCTCTCATCAAACATACGAGTACTACTTGCCGAAGCGAAAACAACATTGCAAATCAACAAAAGTATTTGGCTGTTACACAAAAAAATAAATACATACATACTTACACTTCCATAAGAATGAAAATCATGTGGCATGACCAGAGAGTCGATAATGCGAGATCCATTATCCATACAAATTAACTTACTTTAATTCCATCACCTCTGCTTGTTGCAAAAATGTCTATGCTCCTTCTTACAAAGAAAAAAAAACATACAAACATGGGAATGCAATTATGAAAAGGCATATAACGAAAACAAATTTCTTCATTCTGCATGACCTATCTCACTTTAAATTTAATATAAGTTAAAAGAATCAAAAACATATATTTGCTTCCTCTTTAGACTCAGAGGATAATTTTTCTTTCAAAATGTGAGAAAATCCAAATAAAATAATTCATTTTACGTGAAATCATACTTCTGGTCTCATTCATGCGGTAAGTACATATATTCATGTAACTTAAGTCAATAATTGATCAAGGGAATTGGAAAGTTTACTTGTTTCATTGCTATTAGACTTTTGTCAACTGCTGCAATTTGCAAGTAATTGCAGTTTTCTTTCAAAATGGCGACGGGAAAAAATTACCTATTCGGCTTAGACTTGGGAACGCAATATAAAAAGTTTGCGTCTTTTGAAATAAAAAACAAGACTGTTTCCTGCATTATGTAGGCCGATCTCGGAATTGGGTGGATTTATGTGAAAATATTGCACAGTACTTGTGCCGGCGAACTGGCCGGCCGTTTGAGACTTTGCCCCGTATAAGTTTTGATTCCCGTGCAGGCTTAGTGTTGTTGTTTTTTGTAGGGATATGGGCGTTCGGATTTTCATCAACTGGAGGAGTATCGCCGTTTGCCATTAAATTAAATAGAAATTTCGGCGGTAGGGCGAATCCTAATTTCTTCGATGCATTCGCTTCGTTCCGGATGAGATTAAGGTGAGAGTTTTTGCAGCTGCGTTTCACTTTAGAATTGTGCAGGCTGGTGAAGATTTTTTGTTGTAAAATTTGTGGGGATGAATAAGCTATTCGGTTGGCAGTTGCTCGGTTTTGAATAGGCGTTTTTGTCACTCGTTTCGAATGTGGTTTGATGTAAAAATCTTTCCTTAATGAAGCTGCTTATATGGAAGATCTTCTAACTTTAAAAGTTGAACGCAGCCATTTGAAATGTTCAATTAAAATTTTTAATTTGGCATAGAAACTTTGCGTTATTGTAGCAATCATTTAGGGATTTCCGCAATTCTTGAAGCCGTGATTTGGGAAATTTCCGGAGTTGAAATAACGCATTCTTGGTGTCTTTTTCAGTGTTGAAACTTTGCGTTCTGACGGCCTCATTTGGCCGGCTTCTGCTGTCGAAATTTCGCCCCATACATGAACCCTCAATTTCATTCATTTGGGAGATTTCCGAAGTTGAAAGAAAGCATTGCTGACGGCGTGTGTCGTTTTGTAAGGGTTTTGTTGTTTAAACAAAATTTTCATCGTTGAACCTTCGGCTTATTAATGTTCTCACTTGGCTTGCATTTACCATCGAAACTTCTACGCATTTTTACGCCCATGGAGAATTTTCGCCGGTACAACTTTGGCTTTGGGCGTTTAATTTACATATTCGTGACGCTTTCTCTTGGGAGCCTCTTAACGTCGAAACTTTGCTGCGTTCTTAAAGCCTCAATTTTGAGTTTTTTGTAATTGAAACTTCGTTTTTCACGCCGCCATTTGGGAGGTTTTCGGAGTTCCTTTCTTGTGTGTTGTCATTTGGAAAACATTTGGCTGAAACGTGGTTTTCAAGTTACTCCAGCTTATTCAGATCTCAGGAAACCCCTTTTTTCGTCATCCTTCATGGGTTTCCTTAATTATCAAAATATTATAGCAAACGTCCGCTTACGTTTTTTGTCTCTCTTTTCAGGTTCGTGTTTGCGCGTCAAATTATCGCTTTGGAATTTGCGTTTCGTTGCTTCTTGTCAGTGGGAATTTCCCCTTCAAAATTCGTCGTGAGAGTCACAAAGTCGTCCTTAAAAATACGCCGTCGGCTGTTGCTACAAGGTAAGCAGAGTTCCGCGTAAAGTTCGATAGCGAAATCGTTCGTCCAGAGTGTGTCCGGTCAGTAAATATCGGTGAGCGATCGAAAATTTATTTGCCAAATTTCCTTTAGGTGAATCGCGCGAGTCGCAAAGCAAGATTCGATATTTAAAATGTGCCTTTCGAGTGCCCGAGTGTCTCCTTAAATCGTTCGTTTATTATTCTCGATCCCTTTTAAAATTGTTTTTCAAGAATTAGCTTTATTTTTTTTTAATATTCACGAGAGATCAAATCCATCGCGAAGTAAATACAATAAAAATCCTTCGAATGCCCGTAGTAGAGTTTCATGTCTTGTCGGGTCATTGCCATTGAAATGTGATAAGTGCGATTTCTTACATCCGATTTCGACAAATCTGCGTTTATTTCAATGCGAAATCAACATAAGGAAAAATTATCCTTAGTCCAAATTGGTTTAAAATTCCCCCCAAATCCCTGTGAGTGATCAAAGTTCGCGGGTAAATTTTCCTTTTAAAGTTCTCTTCGCAAAAATAAGTTTCGTTTGAGTGCGCCAATAAAATGTCGTCGCGAGTGTCACAAAGTGGTCCTTTCAAATTTGCCATCCGGGGTGATGCTCCAAGTTATGAGATAAGTTCCGGGTAAGTGTCGTTAGCGAAATTGTTTTTCCAGAGTCCATCGTGTTCCTTATTATCACTGAGTGATCAAAAGTTTCCCACAAAATGTCTTTGTGAAATTTCCTTTAAATGAATCGCGCGATTGTTCCAAAGCAAAATTCGGTATTAAAAATGCCCCTTCCGAGCCCATGAAAATATGTTTTGCCAAATTTCCTTAAAATTGCGCGAGTGTTTCAAGTCAAAAATCTGCTTTGAAAATGCCCCTTCCGAGTGCCCAAGTGTCGCCTCAATCCTTCGTCTGTTATTCGCGATCAAAGTAAATTTCCCTTTTAAAGTTTCCACGCAAAAATAAATTTCGTTTGAATGCCGGGTAGGTATGTGTCGTTAGAGAAATCGTTCTTCCAGAGTGCATCGGGTCTCTAATTATTCGTGATTGATCGAAACCTTTTTTATTTAATTAAAAATGTCCCTTCCGATTTTTGTCAAATTTCCTTAAAATGAATTGCGCGAGTGTTTCAAGTCCAAAATCTGCATTAAAAATGCCCCTTCCGAGTGCCCGAGTGTCCCCTTAAATCTTTCGTCTACTATTCGCGATCAAATTAAATTTCAGATCAGTGCCGGGTAAGTGTCGTTAGCCACTCCAGAGTGCATCGAGTCCCTAAATATCCGTGAGTGATCGCAACCCTTTTTATTTTGTTTAAAATGTCCCTTCCGAGTGTCCCTTTTAATCTTTCGTCTGTAATTTGCGAGCACCCTGAATCCCCTTTAAAATTTCTTTCTAGAATTTTCGTTTTTCTTTTAATATTCGCGATCCTTCGAGTGCTCGTAACAGAGTTTCATGTCTTGTCTTTAGTCGGGTCCTTGCCATTGAAAAGTGATAAGTGCGATTTCTATTCATGTGAAAAATCAATTAAAGGGAAAATTACCCTCATTGCGTAGTGGTCCCTTTAAATTTAGCCGCAAATTAAAGTTCGCCGACATATTTCCCTTTTCTAAATCTTGTCGTAAAAATAAGTTTCTTTTGAGTGTGCCAATAAAATGTCCAACGAGTGCGTCGTTACTTTGGTTCGAATCGGCATGCTGCCGCAACGTTATTGTATGGCTTTGTATCAAATGCTCATCATAAGAAGAAAAACCGGGGTAAGTGAATATTTCTTTCATAGATGTTTACTTTTATTGCTTTTCCTTAATCTTTTTTCTGAAACACGAATTTGTTGATATCCAAGCGTTGTCCTTGATCCTCTGTTTTGTTCCAATAGGCAGCTCTGCGAATTAACTGTCTGATTACTGCTGATGTTGCCTTTTATTACTTGTCTTTCACCTGTGTTTTGTTCCAATAGGCAGCTCTGCGAATTAACTGTCTGATTACTGCTGATGTTGGCTTTTATTACTTGTCTTTGACCTCTTTCCTGAAACACAAATTGATGGATATTCGAGCGTCGTTGAATCCTTGATCCTCTCTTTTCTTCCAGTAGGGGAAAAAAAATACACACAAGGCCATGCGCTGTCCGACAATAAATTGAAATGTTTTCATAAGGCGCAAGCTCACAAAACATCAACCATACATCCAGTGGTCGTTGCAGGGACTTTTGATCCTTACTTATGAGGGCTTTATCGTCAACAAAGAATTACTGATGCACTTTGTAGTCCGTCACTTTTTCCTTCAAGCAGATCAAGGCCTGTAATATAATATCGAAGGACTAAAGACGGTTCACTGCATTATCCTGACATTGACTGCGAACTTCTCCGTGATTTCACTGTTGTCTTTACTACCTCAAACATATCCATGGGCATCTTATGTACGTTGGCTTCTGTCTTAAGGCCACCCGAAACATACCTCTTGATTTATGCAAATCCTTTAAGTGTGGTGTGGTGGATTTTCCTGCGACGAATCCGCACTGGTCATCAGAGAGCCGTATTTTTTCCCGCAACGGATTTTTTGAGCATTTCTCCTTTTATGAGCGCGTATTTTGAAAACGGTTCTGCCCCGGTTTCAGCTGGTTTGTCGGAGAATATCGATGTTAAATTCATTAGGCATAGCTTTGTCTACGTTTGTATGCCGCTTGGCTCGTCCTTAAATTTACATGTTTCTATCCTCACTTTCTTTTGATAGGGAGGACTTGGAATTCATCCCCCAATTCGAATGGTCGCCTCTGCCGGACAGCGGGGTTTTTGTCACCTTCGCCATTACACAGTCTGCAGAAATTGTTCTTCCATATCATCAGCACCGGCTGAAACTCCACTACACGGTTCACCTTGACGGGCCTCTTTAGGTTCTTGTAGCCTTGACACGTTCTTTTTACCTATGAGGTTAAAGTCTGGTATCCAGATCGGGTTTCGTTCTTCGGATCTGTTCATCTGATAGATCATCAAAAATCTCGAAACACCACATTGGCTTATTCCATCGCCTGTTGCTGTTTCCTATCGCCATTGTATAATTCCACATTACTCTATTCGTATAACATTATCATACCCCACTTCCTAGCAGTACACATGGTACTACAATTCCGAGAAAAGACCACCCAGACCAAGCATTCTATGTTACGTAGCGCCGTGTATTGTATTTCCATAACAAAAACACCGGCAGCATGTTACGTAGCGCCGTGTATTGTATTTCCATAACAAAATACCGGCCGACTATATACACACATAACCATGCAATCGTCACAATAAAAAACCAGCTTAAGCGATTACTCATTGCATTTATGTGTGTAACATATTGGGAAATACGGCAATAACTTGGAAATGCATACAATGCTGAGGGTGCAGATCGATTCTTGAACAATAATACCAAATACTTGCAACATAGGGAGTAGGGATGAAAATGACCAACTAAAATCAATATAAAAGGAGAGTGATTGTAAGGCTAGGCACATAGCAGATTCAACAGAGTAGATTCAACAGCCTAATCATAGTAGACTCACTAGCAAAGGTCGCAGCCCAGCCTAGACAGCGGGCCTTTCTAGTAAATAAAAGATAAAAAGTAAAATAAAGGTCGTTTAAATTTGAATCTCTCTCTCCGGCTGGTACTCTTCCCTCAAGTCTGAGGAAGCACGGCACCATCTGTAACACCTTGTGGGAAGTTATATGTCTTATCATCTTATGCTGTTTTGTTCCCTCTCTTACAATTAAGTTAGAAAATTAAACAAACAATTAAAATGCAGGAATCACTCAAGGAAGAATTGCTTGTAATTTGTAAACCTAGGTTGTCTATTTATCGTAGAATCAATCTTTAGGACCTTTTTGATATTCGCTTTCCTTTATGCTACAATATCTTAAATGGGACAACAATTTACTTGAAATGAATAAAAAACCAATTCACAACAAAAATTAAACATTTTATTATTGCAACCCTATACGAATTTTGTCAATAACATTGTATAATTGATACATTGCACCATTTAAACTATAAACCTATCCTATCATATCCCTTCCAAGCATGACTTACGTAAGTCCTATACCGAGCTATTTCTTTCTATTCGATTGTTATTATCGTTATGGCATTATAGTTACTAATAATAAAAAAAATAATAACTTTCTCTTAAATACAAGTTATAATATTCCTTTTAATAGCTACATTTAAATAATGTTACTAAAAGTGTCCATATAGTTCAGATGTTATTTGGACAAATATTTAGATGCCTTCCTATGAATTATGCCATGTAAAATAAACATTAAATTTATTTTAACCACTGTTCACTTACCCATTTTGAATGATGAGATTTTCTTTTCCTTGCACGGCCACGGAACATAGTGCACAGAGTGAACACACCAAACCAAATGCTCTTAGTAGTGTGCTCGATTTTGTAACGTGAATATGGCGCTGCGAAATTACGCGAGTTTTGCGTATCATGTTGTTGTATTTAACACGTGAAGTTTTTTCTACCAACGTTAACGCGTTCAAAAGAGCACCACTATAGACACACTCGGCTTGACGTAGTGTTTTATTTGAAAGTATACAAACAATTTAGAATATACATAATTAATAATAATGTTTATCCAATTAATAAGAATAACCTTTCAATATTGTAAACATTTCTGAGGGGTGCCCTTTAATTGAGAGGCAATTGATTGCCGAGAGACGCCGCGCCGGTCTACAGGCCACTTCTATGGAGCTTCAAATATTTTAATTTATTTTTTTCCGCATAGCTTCTTAGCGGCTCAGAATTTTGCTTTAACTTATCTTGAGTCTTGAGCATATACTGAACTACCATGACATTTTTTTAGGTTTTTATGAGTTTTAATAAATAGAATGCGTTTTTTTTTTAAGTTTCAGCATTGCCACCATTCTTTCCCCGGAGCCCAAAAGCTTTGGTTTCCCGGGAAGTGACTGAGAGAGCCATAGTAGTAGCTACACCCAATTGCTAGCTGGCATCGTTTATGGTTAGAACTAGGGCGGTATCTGATCGCCTTCGAACCTCTAACTTTCGTTCTTGATTAATGAAAATATCTTTGACAAATGCAACATCGAATACCACTTACACATTGATTGGTAAAAAAAATGCATGCTAAGTATATTCACTTAACTTTAGAAAATTAATTTACAATAAAAATTATAAGCGATATGAATATATTTTGCAAAGGTCTTGGACTTTTTTTTTTTTTTTTTAATTTCTGGCTCGCCAAGGCGATTTATAAGGGGGGGTACTTCGTCCTAAAAGATCTTTTGTACCGTATGGGCCAGAAAAGTTTAAACTAGTAGAATTTCCACTTCCCGTGTAAAGCGGACAATTTTACCAGTAGAAGAATTCTTTATGTCCTCAGGGCTCATTTGCTCCCTGAAAAAGATCTTCTTTCTAAATCCATTAAGGGCTGGACATTCACATAAAATGTGTTCAGCTGACTCGTCCTCTTCAAGACAGAGTCGGCACTCAGGAGAGTCTGATATTCTCATTTTGTGTAGATGATATCTTAAACCATGGTGACCAGTAGGGTAACCTACTAGATTTTTGATATCGTGCCTGCTTAGGTTTAGACATTTGCTGGCATTTTTATTGAAGGGCCGAATGGCTCGTTTGGCCTGTCTTAGACCTGGGATGCTTTCCCAAAGATAGATACATTTTCTATGTTCCCAGCTTTTAATTGCTGCCGTTGCTGCTGATCTAGGAGTGCAGCAGAAAGGTTCGGGACCTATGAAAGGTGTTTCTGAACCTTTTCTGGCCAGTTCGTCGGCCTTTTCGTTACCTTCTACCCCGACATGACCCGGAACCCACCATAATTTGGTCTTGTTTCTTATTCCGAGTGTTTGTAGGGTATTGAAGCAGTACATGACTGATTTGGAGTCAATGGTATACGAGCTAAGGGTGTGTATAGCTGCTTGACTATCCGTGAAAATATGGATGGTTGCACCTTTTATGCCAGATAAAATAATATGGCTGGCGCATTCTTGAATGGCGTGGAGCTCTGCTTGAAATACGCTGGGACTTTTTCCCATGGGTATCGTAAAGCGTTTGTGTGGTCCGTATATTCCCGCTCCTACCCCCGTTTCCATTTTAGAACAATCCGTATACCACTTTATGCCGTTGTGGCTGTTTGGTGGGTCATTACTAACCCATGCTTCTCTCTTGGGGATCTCCGTGGAGAACCGTTTGTTGAAGCATAGTGTTTTTTGAATGCGGTCTGTGACCGCGCAGTTCATGTTAAGTTCTGGCAGTTCATCGAGAAGGGTCTTTAGATCCGGGTGATCATTAAGACGTATCTCGTTTAACTGTATTACACTTATTGCACTGCGGATCGCCACTTTTTGAATGTATATGTGGAGAGGTGTGATTCCTGTTATTGCCTCTATGGCAGCTGTTGGACAGGTTCGCATGGCTCCGGAGATACCAAGGCACGCAAGCCGTTGTACCTTTTTGAGCCTCTTTATTGCCACCTTTTGTGTGGATTTTGTCCACCATACTATGGAGGCGTATGTTATAATGGGTCTTATCATCACTGTGTAGATCCAGTGGGCGATCTTTGGAGATATTCCCCAGGTTCTGCCATATGTGCGACGACAGGCCCATAAAGCTCTATTAGCTTTAGTGATTTTGTTATTTATGTGAGAGTTCCAGTTAAGTCTCTTGTCTAGGATTACTCCAAGATACTTGACTTCGTCGGAGTACTCGACGACCGTGTCGTTTATTGTGATTAGGCCTAGGTCTAATTTCCTCCTTTTAGTGAAAGGAACGATGACGGCTTTACTGGGATTTATGGAAAGATTTTCCTTGATGCACCAGTCTATGGCTGTCTTTAGAGCATTTTTCATTTTTGATGTGACTCCAATTGAGTCTGCCCCTGACTATGATGACAATATCATCGGCGTACCCAATTGTAGTGTAGCCCAAATTGCCCATCTTGTGTAGCAGGTCATCGATGACCAATGTGATTGTGAAACTGATTTGGAGTCAATGGTATACGAGCTAAGGGTGTTTATAGCTGCTTGCCTATCCGTGAAAATATGGATGGTTGCACTTTTTATGCCAGATAAAATAATATGGCTGGCGCATTCTTGAATGGCGTGGAGCTCTGCTTGAAATACGCTGGGACTTTTTCCCATGGGTATCGTAAAGCGTTTGTGTGGTCCGTATATTCCCGCTCCTACCCCCGTTTCCATTTTAGAACCATCCGTATACCACTTTATGCCGTTGTGGCTGTTTGGTGGGTCATTACTAACCCATGCTTCTCTCTTGGGGATCTCCGTGGAGAACCGTTTGTTGAAGCATAGTGTTTTTTGAATGCGGTCTGTGACCGCGCAGTTCATGTTAAGTTCTGGCAGTTCATCGAGAAGGGTCTTTAGATCCGGGTGATTATTAAGACGTATCTCGTTTAACTGTATTACACTTATTGCACTGCGGATCGCCACTTTTTGAATGTATATGTGGAGAGGTGTGATTCCTGTTGTTGCCTCTATGGCAGCTGTTGGACAGGTTCGCATGGCTCCGGAGATACCAAGGCACGCAAGCCGTTGTACCTTTTTGAGCCTCTTTATTGCGACCTTTTTTGTGGATTTTGTCCACCATACTATGGAGGCGTATGTTATAATGGGTCTTATCATCACTGTGTAGATCCAGTGGGCGATCTTTGGAGATATTCCCCAGGTTCTGCCATATGTGCGACGACAGGCCGATAAAGCTCTATTAGCTTTAGTGATTTTGTTATTTATGTGAGAGTTCCAGTTAAGTCTCTTGTCTAGGATTACTCCAAGATACTTGACTTCGTCGGAGTACTCGACGACCGTGTCGTTTATTGTGATTAGGCCTAGGTCTAATTTCCTCCTTTTAGTGAAAGGAACGATGACGGCTTTACTGGGATTTATGGAAAGATTTTCCTTGATGCACCAGTCTATGGCTGTCTTTAGAGCATTTTTCATTTTTGATGTGACTCCAATTGAGTCTTTGCCCCTGACTATGATGACAATATCATCGGCGTACCCAATTGTAGTGTAGCCCAAATTGCCCATCTTGTGTAGCAGGTCATCGATGACCAATGACCACAAAAGGGGTAAAAGTACTCCCCCTTGTGGGCAGCCCCTTACGGCTGTTACTGATACTGAGGTCGTTCCTGACGAGGCAGTTATTTTACGACTTTCCAGCATCGCTTTGATCCATTTAATAGTTGGTTTGTCTATGTTTCTATGGTACAAAGCATTTGATATGGATTCATATCCAGTGTTGTCAAAAGCACCCTCTATGTCCAGAAAGGCACAAAGTGCGATCTCTTTGCAACGGTAGGGGTTTTTTATCTCTGTAGTTAGTCTTCACAGAGCGCCTTCCGTGGATTTACCCTTTTGGTACGCATATTGGTGAGGGTGCAGAGGCATGCTTTTTGATATGCATTCTCTAATGTGGACGTCAATAATCCTTTCCATTGTTTTCAGGAAAAACGATGTCAAGCTAATCGGACGATATGATTTAGGTAATTCGCTCGGCTTGTTTCCCGGTTTGGGTATAAATACTACGTTTACCTCCCTCCAGGTAACTGGTATATACCCCCAGTTGAAGCTGAACCTAAATAAGGCAATCATGGATGGTAATAAAAATTCTATTCCATTTTGAATGAGGGCTGGAAAAATACCGTCTGTTCCTGATGCCTTGAATGGTTTAAATGAGTTAATTGCCCATTTAACCTTATCCGGAGTATAAAGTGTTCCGGATAAACTATTAATTCTGCTGAGGTTTCTTGGAATTGAGACCTCCGCTATATGGTCATCTGTAATGACCATCGTGTGAGACCCTGCGAAGTGAGCCTGAAGCAAAGTTTTCAGCATTTCCTCCCGGTCGCGTGTGATTGAACCATCTGATTTGATTAACAATCCCATGCTTTTTGCTTGATCCTTTGACAGAGCCCTTTGGAGGCGTGCCACCTCTGGAAGTTTTTCGATCCTCTCACAGTTTGCACGCCATGAGGCTCTTTTGGATCTGCGCAACTCTAAGTTGTATATGGTCAGCATGGATTTATATTGTTCCCATGTGCCGGTGCGTTTGGCTTTGTTAAAAAGCTTTCTCACTCTCTTTCGAATAGACTCAAGGTTATCGTTCCACCATGGTACGCACCTTTTAACCACGGTTCTTTTAACCTTGCAACTACTTTTGAATGAGGCAAGAATAATATCATTTATTTGACATTGCGCAGCATGTCAGATCTGACCGCTAGATTTTCGCGGTAAGTTCTCCAATTAGTCAGTCTGTTGTCATAACGGACTGACGCGTGTTCGGCATTGCATCTTATCTCGAATCGGATGTGCATATGATCCGATAGAGATGCCTCGCCAGACACATGCCACCCCTCTATGACATCTTTCATAAAAGGAGATGAGATAGTAAGGTCTAGGACCTCTTCTCTTATAGAATTTCTAAAAGTGGGACTATTTCCCTTGTTTAGAAAGACGAGGTTGTTGCTATATAAAAATTCTAATAACGACTCACCTCTATTGTTAGTATCTCGGCTGCCCCAAATCGTGTTATGTGCGTTTGCATCGCAGCCGATTATGATGTGTACTTGTTGGTCCTCACAGTACCGGACAAGTTCCTGTACTGGTAGGGGAGGAACTACATCAGTGTCTCCAGCAAAGTACGCCGATGCGCACACAAATTTGTGTAGCTGTCGGCCTTTGTGGCGTTCTATTAGAACTGCTACCAGGTCCCTAGTTGTGAAACCTGGAATGAGAGAAAATTTTATATCTTTATTAATAGAAATGGCCGCCCGTGGTCTGAAAGGACCTTTGGCGAAAATGATCTCTCTATTTTTACAGTTTAATCCAGATATCTTACCATTGTTTGCCCATGGTTCCTGGATTAGACCAATAGCGATGCTCCCTTCGGCACATCGCTAGCTAAAGGTGTCCGAGGCACCCATAGCCCTGTGTAGGTTAGCCTGCAGCACGCTTAGACGGGATGTCATTATTTCCGTGCGAATTCAAGGTTACGTACTCTGTTAGGCTTATTGTCACCTCTCCTTCGTACGACACCCTGTTGAGGGAGACCACTTTGTCTACCTCTCGGACTTTTGTTTTTGTGTCCGTCTTGCGCCCATGCCTTCTTACGATCCATACCTTTTTAGGCCTGAACCGTTGTTGGCTTTCTTTGGCGGTGCTGTGCGCACTATTGGCCTTTTCGGCTGCGCTTGGTCTTGCGCTTGTGGCTTATCTTTCTAGCACTGGTGTTGCCATGCTGGAAGCTGCTGGCTTCGCGGCAGTGCTGGTACTGGTCCCAATTGGATCAGTTACGGTGCTGCCGTGAGCTTTGGTGATGTGCTTTTGAGGATCTTTCGGGCCCTGTTTGGCCGTCTTATCAGCACTTTTTAATATGAGTTTGGTCTGTCCAAATCGGAACGAGACCATCCCCTTTAGCTCCACAAGTCTCCTCATGGAGCTGTCATTGATTGCAAAGACCATATGAGCGATGTCTCTCTCATCCGATCTTTGCAGAACTCTCCACGTTCTCGTGTTTAGTTCTCTGTTTTGGCCGTCTAATAAAGCCAGGATCCTTTCGCTAGCTACCCCGGTACTCTGCGGGAAGAACCCTCTGATGACATGTGGTTTTGGAAATTTTTCTTCTCCCACAAGCATCACCTCTAACCCGCATTTCTCCTTAAGCTTCGCGAAGGTTGTCTCCATCCACTTTGCAGTAATGGCGTCCGCACATACTATCATAAGCCATCCAAACAAAAAAGTTCAACTTTTTGAATTTTAGCTCCCAGATGCTGCACGGTTTCTTCGATATCTCCCAAACCAGTTGACCTACAGCGATATAATTAATTTTCCTGAATTCTAGATTAAATTATCTAACAACGTGCATTTATAGATTTTGTATCTAGATACAAACAAAAAAGTTCAACTTTTTGAATTTTAGCTCCCAGATGCTGCACGTTTTCTTCGATATCTCCTAAACCAGTTGACCTAGAGCAATAAAGTTAAGTTGCCTGAATTCTAGATTAAATTATCTAACAACGTGCATTTATAGATTTTGTATCTAGATACAAACAAAAAAGTTCAACTTTTTGAATTTTAGCTCCCAGATGCTGCACGTTTTCTTCGATATCTCCTAAACCAGTTGACCTAGAGCAATAAAGTTAAGTTGCCTGAATTCTAGATTAAATTATCTAACAACGTGCATTTATAGATTTTGTATCTAGATACAAACAAAAAAGTTCAACTTTTTGAATTTTAGCTCCCAGATGCTGCACGTTTTCTTCGATATCTCCTAAACCAGTTGACCTAGAGCAATAAAGTTAAGTTGCCTGAATTCTAGATTAAATTATCTAACAACGTGCATTTATAGATTTTGTATCTAGATACAAACAAAAAAGTTCAACTTTTTGAATTTTAGCTCCCAGATGCTGCACGTTTTCTTCGATATCTCCTAAACCAGTTGACCTAGAGCAATAAAGTTAAGTTGCCTGAATTCTAGATTAAATTATCTAACAACGTGCATTTATAGATTTTGTATCTAGATACAAACAAAAAAGTTCAACTTTTTGAATTTTAGCTCCCAGATGCTGCACGGTTTCTTCGATATCTCCCAAACCAGTTGACCTACAGCGATATAATTAATTTTCCTGAATTCTAGATTAAATTATCTAACAACGTGCATTTATAGATTTTGTATCTAGATACAAACAAAAAAGTTCAACTTTTTGAATTTTAGCTCCCAGATGCTGCACGTTTTCTTCGATATCTCCTAAACCAGTTGACCTAGAGCAATAAAGTTAAGTTGCCTGAATTCTAGATTAAATTATCTAACAACGTGCATTTATAGATTTTGTATCTAGATACAAACAAAAAAGTTCAACTTTTTGAATTTTAGCTCCCAGATGCTGCACGTTTTCTTCGATATCTCCTAAACCAGTTGACCTAGAGCAATAAAGTTAAGTTGCCTGAATTCTAGATTAAATTATCTAACAACGTGCATTTATAGATTTTGTATCTAGATACAAACAAAAAAGTTCAACTTTTTGAATTTTAGCTCCCAGATGCTGCACGTTTTCTTCGATATCTCCTAAACCAGTTGACCTAGAGCAATAAAGTTAAGTTGCCTGAATTCTAGATTAAATTATCTAACAACGTGCATTTATAGATTTTGTATCTAGATACAAACAAAAAAGTTCAACTTTTTGAATTTTAGCTCCCAGATGCTGCACGTTTTCTTCGATATCTCCTAAACCAGTTGACCTAGAGCAATAAAGTTAAGTTGCCTGAATTCTAGATTAAATTATCTAACAACGTGCATTTATAGATTTTGTATCTAGATACAAACAAAAAAGTTCAACTTTTTGAATTTTAGCTCCCAGATGCTGCACGGTTTCTTCGATATCTCCCAAACCAGTTGACCTACAGCGATATAATTAATTTTCCTGAATTCTAGATTAAATTATCTAACAACGTGCATTTATAGATTTTGTATCTAGATACAAACAAAAAAGTTCAACTTTTTGAATTTTAGCTCCCAGATGCTGCACGTTTTCTTCGATATCTCCTAAACCAGTTGACCTAGAGCAATAAAGTTAAGTTGCCTGAATTCTAGATTAAATTATCTAACAACGTGCATTTATAGATTTTGTATCTAGATACAAACAAAAAAGTTCAACTTTTTGAATTTTAGCTCCCAGATGCTGCACGTTTTCTTCGATATCTTCTAAACCAGTTGACCTAGAGCAATAAAGTTAAGTTGCCTGAATTCTAGATTAAATTATCTAACAACGTGCATTTATAGATTTTGTATCTAGATACAAACAAAAAAGTTCAACTTTTTGAATTTTAGCTCCCAGATGC
>CATIYB010000021.1:0-127178 GCA_949715645.1 Portevinia maculata | reverse complement strand
CCAAAATCTATTAATGCTATTTTATAGATAATTTAATGTAGAATTCACTCATACTTATTTGATCGCTGTAGGTCAACTGGTTTGGCAGATATCGAAGAAACCGTTCAGCATGTTGTTGGTTTTTTTTGTATCTGGAACCAAAATCTATTAATGCTATTTTATAGATAATTTAATGTAGAATTCACTCATATTTATTTGATCGCTGTAGGTCAACTGGTTTGGCAGATATCGAAGAAACCGTTCAGCATGTTGTTGGTTTTTTTTTGTATCTGGAACCAAAATCTATTAATGCTATTTTATAGATAATTTAATGTAGAATTCACTCATATTTATTTGATCGCTGTAGGTCAACTGGTTTGGCAGATATCGAAGAAACCGTTCAGCGTGTTGTTGGTTTTTTTTTGTATCTGGAACCAAAATCTATTAATGCTATTTTATAGATAATTTAATGTAGAATTCACTCATATTTATTTGATCGCTGTAGGTCAACTGGTTTGGCAGATATCGAAGAAACCGTTCAGCATGTTGTTGTTTTTTTTTTTGTATCTGGAACCAAAATCTATTAATGCTATTTTATAGATAATTTAATGTAGAATTCACTTATATTTATTTGATCACTGTAGGTCAACTGGTTTGGCAGATATCGAAGACACCGTTCAGCATGTTGTTGGTTTTTTTTTGTATCTAAAACAAAAATCTATTAATGCCAGTTGTTAGATACTTGAATCTATAATTCAAGCATATTTGTTAGATTGCTGTATGTCTTCTGAACACCATTTTGCGGTTCCGGCTCATCGCCCAGGATAATCACTCCGATGGGCGATGACTTGTGAATGTCTACAGAGCTTCATTTTGCGGTTCCGGCTCATCGCGCACGATAAACACGGCGATGGGCGATGACTTGGGAATGGCTTCTAAGCTTCATTTTGCGGTTCCGGCTCATCGCCCATGATAATCATGGTGATGGGCCATGTCTAGCGAAAATCCACTGAGCTTCATTTTGCGGTTCCGACTCATCGCCCACGATAATCAGGGCGATGGGCGATGACTTGTTAGATAATTGAATCTAGAATTCAGAGATATTTGGTAGATTGCTGTAAGTCAACTGGTTTGGGAGATATCGAAGAAACCGTGCAGCATCTGGACACCCAAATTCAAAAAGTTTACCTTTTTTGTTTGTATCTAAAACAAAAATCTATTAATGCCAGTTGTTAGATACGCATGACACATTCCTTGTTTTTCACTATACGTCCGAAAACAGGCTTAATGGTGAACTAATGCGCATTCCTTGCATGGCGGGTATTGCGGTTGAAATTCTCTAAGGGTGGAATGCAGCTAGCTGTTTCGTTTAAGCACTTCCGGTGGAAATATTGATAAAATAGCGACAGGAGACATTACGACAAAATCGGTACAAATTTCGTCGTAAAGCAAAGAGATTAATAAAGGAGAGGACAAAAGCAATGTGGACATTTCTAGGTTTCGCGTTGTTCAATGACCAAGATGACAAGGATGAGCATTGCCTTGACCAAATACCAAAGCAGGCGACGAGGTTTCTTCCATCGGTACAATAGGTTTGGTTTGGTTACTGGGTTGACGGGGCAAGAGAATCCTGCGCCCGTCACACTAGTGGCCAATGCAGACCCTTTAAGATCTTTGGTACAATAAAGTAGTCGTTGAAATTTGTCTTCCATTTTTTTTTTCTGATTGTTGCTCCCGATCGATTCGAAGTTGTTTTTTTTTTATTAGTTAAAAGGATCCTATTTTTCTTGCAAATTTAGCAGTTGTCCTCGCGGCAAACAAGGTGTATTTTCTTACTCAAGCGTATAGAGGCTTAAATGAAAAGAGTAAAGAGGCGCTCGACTGCGACTTGGCAGCACTATGCTGGCTGATATTTGACATTTTGTCAATTTTCTTCAGTCAAACAAGAGTTTATTGAAAATGAAATTAAATTCAAAAACACTTCTCTGATTAAAAATCAAATTATACCGCCGCCCGCCGTGTGGGGAAAGAAAATTACAACTCAAAAGTGTAAAGTTGGCCTGTGTACGGCAAGTGGTTTGAAAATGGCAGCACTTCAATATATTTTTGTTAAAAATGAAACTTCACACGCAAGTAAAATGTAGGCCCATGTGTAATGCGACAGTTCAGTTGGTCAGTTGGTGAGAAATGTCATCGCTCTGACATTGAATGACAAAAAGTTATCGGAATACGAAGAAAACGGTGGTTGGAAGCACTGGTCTATATCCGCTTAAAGACTTAGTGGCGATAGTTATCCCCGGTAAAGTTAGCGTAGACATGCACAGTGAATAGCGTATATACGCTTGAGGAAAAAAAACACATCTTTTATTGCACTGCACTGCCTTAGTGCTAATTCATTTGCACCGGAAACCACACAACCCCTAGGTTAGTAGAAATACAACCATCATTAATTCTTCACCTCGAATTTTGCACGCATCTCACGAACCGACTCGCCTGCTTTCTACGATGTGTACAATTTAGCCGTGTACAAATCTACTACGAATTTGGCGGGTCGTCTGCGTCTAATGAGGATTGAAAATCGACACCACTCCCGAAACGACAAAAGACTTTTTCGACAAATAACAACGCCAACACTTAAAACGAAAAGCTAAAAACTGTTCCAAGACCCGGAAGTCTGTTCTTTTATATTATTTTTCAGTCAAGTTATGTTGATAGCTTGGGTTGCGATGGTGTAGGCTGTACTTGGAGGTATCCCCATTGGTAACTTCAACATACGCCACCCATTAATGAAGAGATGGCATCTTGTGTCTCCAACCTCTACACCCAAAAGAGGCAGATGCCTGGGAGCCGTTGGGAGCATTGCCGAGTGCTCTGGGATTTGGATTTCACAAAGAGACATTTTTATGAATCGTTTTTGAAAAACTTACTTTCAAACTCATCTTTTGAAAAACAAAAAAAAAGATTGTTTACTTGAAAGTTAGTATGTACTAAATTGTGTTTTATTTTTCACTGCAGAAATCCACACGCTTACTTCACTTTCATAACCTAAAAAAAGTCAACACGCAAATGGCCTAAACAATTACAGTGAAACAGCGCTGTTACTCCAGCTGAATGCACTTCCCGTGGAAGCAATTGTAGGACATGGTTGTTCCCTCAAAGCAACTCAAAAAGGAAATTAAAAGGAAGCATCCTTAAAATGCAAAGTTAAATTCACAAAAAACCATTTCACCTTTATTGTGGTTTTGCATTTTGCTCCCGACAAGTAGTCGAGTGGTTCAATTGGAAGGCGTTTGTGCGTTTGTAGAAAATCACAACCATTCCCGCCTTCGTTTTTGGTGGACATTTTTTTTAAAAATATTTAGTCCATTGACAAAGTTCAACGTTTAAAAAAAATGGAAAAGAAAATAAATAACTAATGAAAAACAGTGTCAGAAGTTCTTACTTCATTATTGGAGAAAAATGTTCATCTGGCGAAAGGATTCAGCAAGGATTGAACGCTCTTGGAACTTAATTGCTTCAAAAATAAAAAAAGCCATTGCAACAGATTCTTATATTTCAAAAAAATCATTTTAATTATTTTTTTCAAAGGTGCTTGCGAAATAAATGTACAATTCATGAATATAAGGCTGTCACATATCAGCGGTAGGAGGAAGTTAAATTCAAAAGGGTAACTCTGAGGCACTAAAATTTCCAACAAAACACAAGAAAATCAAACAAAAACGCGCAATTTTCCGAAAGTCGCGCACTTCCACCTCCTACCCCACCGAGTAATGAATACACACTAAATTATCTTGCCACCCTTCATTGATTATTCTTCACTACGCTCCCGACAGGTAGTGATTCAATTAGACTGTGTTTGTGCGTTTGTTGGGTTCTTATTTTGAAACAGAATTCATTTCTTTTGAATGGTTGTTTTAGTTATTTGTTTTTGGTGGTTGTTTTATTTCCAAAATATTCAAGTCGTTAAAAAAATAAACTAAAAATAAAACAAATTAAAAATACTCGTAAATAATGAAAAACAGTCAGAAGTTCTTACTTCATTAATGGAGAAGAATGGACCTACCTACCTACCTACCTATGAATCTGGTGAAATGATTCAGCAAGGACTTAATTAAGATCAATTTTCAATACTCTTGGAGCACAAAAGGAAACAGTTGCGGCCCTCCAGGAAGAAAAAATTGTCAAAAGGTGCTAAGACTAAATAAAAAAAATAATTATTTCATTTTTTCAACAGTCATAACAAAATAAATGTAAAAATTTTAATTGCATTAAATTGATGAATAAATTTTAATTTTATTTAATTTAATCTAATTAATTAATTAAGTTTAATTTGAGACAGTAAAACTCCAAAAAAAAACCGAGCGCTAATCACCGAAACGCGTAATTTCCCGGTGGCGCGCGAAATACGCGCGCAGTCCACTGGCACGTCCTACCCCAACGAAAAATGAATACACACTGAATTTCCTCCCCGAATTACTCACGCTGCTTGGTTTCTCTCTCAGAGCTGCTCGCGTGTCGCGTCATGTGTATGCATTTTTTAATGCGCACGCGCGCGAGCTGTTGGCTGCGTCGTCTGTCGTGTATGTTTTTTGGCTCTCGGTCATGAGTTTAGTAATTCAAGTCGTTAAAAAAATAAACTAAAAATAAAACAAATTAAAAATACTCGTAAATAATGAAAAACAGTCAGAAGTTCTTACTTCATTAATGGAGAAGAATGGACCTACCTACCTACCTACCTATGAATCTGGTGAAATGATTCAGCAAGGACTTAATTAAGATCAATTTTCAATACTCTTGGAGCACAAAAGGAAACAGTTGCGGCCCTCCAGGAAGAAAAAATTGTCAAAAGGTGCTAAGACTAAATAAAAAAAATAATTATTTCATTTTTTCCACAGTCATAACAAAATAAATGTAAAAATTTTAATTGCATTAAATTGATGAATAAATTTTAATTTTATTTAATTTAATCTAATTAATTAATTAAGTTTAATTTGAGACAGTAAAACTCCAAAAAAAAACCGAGCGCTAATCACCGAAACGCGTAATTTCCCGGTGGCGCGCGAAATACGCGCGCAGTCCACTGGCACGTCCTACCCCAACGAAAAATGAATACACACTGAATTTCCTTCCCCGAATTACTCACGCTGCTTGGTTTCTCTCTCAGAGCTGCTCGCGTGTCGCGTCATGTGTATGCATTTTTTAATGCGCACGCGCGCGAGCTGTTGGCTGCGTCGTCTGTCGTGTATGTTTTTTGGCTCTCGGTCATGAGTTTAGTAATTCAAGTCGTTAAAAAAATAAACTAAAAATAAAACAAATTAAAAATACTCGTAAATAATGAAAAACAGTCAGAAGTTCTTACTTCATTAATGGAGAAGAATGGACCTACCTACCTACCTACCTATGGATCTGGTGAAATGATTCAGCAAGGACTTAATTAAGAACAATTTTCAATACTCTTGGAGCACAAAAGGAAACAGTTGCGGCCCTCCAGGAAGAAAAAATTGTCAAAAGGTGCTAAGACTCAATAAAAAAAAAAATTATTTCATTTTTTCCACAGTCATAACAAAATAAATGTAAAAATTTTAATTGCATTAAATTGATGAATAAATTTTAATTTTATTTAATTTAATCTAATTAATTAATTAAGTTTAATTTGAGACAGTAAAACTCCAAAAAAACCGAGCGCTAATCACCGAAACGCGTAATTTCCCGGTGGCGCGCGAAATACGCGCGCAGTCCACTGGCACGTCCTACCCCAACGAAAAATGAATACACACTGAATTTCCTCCCCGAATTACTCACGCTGCTTGGTTTCTCTCTCAGAGCTGCTCGCGTGTCGCGTCATGTGTATGCATTTTTTAATGCGCACGCGCGCGAGCTGTTGGCTGCGTCGTCTGTCGTGTATGTTTTTTGGCTCTCGGTCATGAGTTTAGTAATTCAAGTCGTTAAAAAAATAAACTAAAAATAAAACAAATTAAAAATACTCGTAAATAATGAAAAACAGTCAGAAGTTCTTACTTCATTAATGGAGAAGAATGGACCTACCTACCTACCTACCTATGGATCTGGTGAAATGATTCAGCAAGGACTTAATTAAGATCAATTTTCAATACTCTTGGAGCACAAAAGGAAACAGTTGCGGCCCTCCAGGAAGAAAAAATTGTCAAAAGGTGCTAAGACTCAATAAAAAAAAAATTATTTCATTTTTTCCACAGTCATAACAAAATAAATGTAAAAATTTTAATTGCATTAAATTGATGAATAAATTTTAATTTTATTTAATTTAATCTAATTAATTAATTAAGTTTAATTTGAGACAGTAAAACTCCAAAAAAAACCGAGCGCTAATCACCGAAACGCGTAATTTCCCGGTGGCGCGCGAAATACGCGCGCAGTCCACTGGCACGTCCTACCCCAACGAAAAATGAATACACACTGAATTTCCTCCCCGAATTACTCACGCTGCTTGGTTTCTCTCTCAGAGCTGCTCGCGTGTCGCGTCATGTGTATGCATTTTTTAATGCGCACGCGCGCGAGCTGTTGGCTGCGTCGTCTGTCGTCTATGTTTTTTGGCTCTCGGTCATGAGTTTAGTAATTCAAGTCGTTAAAAAAATAAACTAAAAATAAAACAAATTAAAAATACTCGTAAATAATGAAAAACAGTCAGAAGTTCTTACTTCATTAATGGAGAAGAATGGACCTACCTACCTATGGATCTGGTGAAATGATTCAGCAAGGACTTAATTAAGATCAATTTTCAATACTCTTGGAGCACAAAAGGAAACAGTTGCGGCCCTCCAGGAAGAAAAAATTGTCAAAAGGTGCTAAGACTCAATAAAAAAAAAATTATTTCATTTTTTCCACAGTCATAACAAAATAAATGTAAAAATTTTAATTGCATTAAATTGATGAATAAATTTAAATTTTATTTAATTTAATCTAATTAATTAATTAAGTTTAATTTGAGACAGTAAAACTACAAAAAAAACCGAGCGCTAATCACCGAAACGCGTAATTTCCCGGTGGCGCGCGAAATACGCGCGCAGTCCACTGGCACGTCCTACCCCAACGAAAAATGAATACACACTGAATTTCCTCCCCGAATTACTCACGCTGCTTGGTTTCTCTCTCAGAGCTGCTCGCGTGTCGCGTCATGTGTATGCATTTTTTAATGCGCACGCGCGCGAGCTGTTGGCTGCGTCGTCTGTCGTGTATGTTTTTTGGCTCTCGGTCATGAGTTTAGTAATTCAAGTCGTTAAAAAAATAAACTAAAAATAAAACAAATTAAAAATACTCGTAAATAATGAAAAACAGTCAGAAGTTCTTACTTCATTAATGGAGAAGAATGGACCTACCTACCTACCTACCTATGGATCTGGTGAAATGATTCAGCAAGGACTTAATTAATATCAATTTTCAATACTCTTGGAGCACAAAAGGAAACAGTTGCGGCCCTCCAGGAAGAAAAAATTGTCAAAAGGTGCTAAGACTCAATAAAAAAAAAATTATTTCATTTTTTCCACAGTCATAACAAAATAAATGTAAAAATTTTAATTGCATTAAATTGATGAATAAATTTTAATTTTATTTAATTTAATCTAATTAATTAATTAAGTTTAATTTGAGACAGTAAAACTCCAAAAAAAACCGAGCGCTAATCACCGAAACGCGTAATTTCCCGGTGGCGCGCGAAATACGCGCGCAGTCCACTGGCACGTCCTACCCCAACGAAAAATGAATACACACTGAATTTCCTCCCCGAATTACTCACGCTGCTTGGTTTCTCTCTCAGAGCTGCTCGCGTGTCGCGTCATGTGTATGCATTTTTTAATGCGCACGCGCGCGAGCTGTTGGCTGCGTCGTCTGTTGTGTATGTTTTTTGGCTCTCGGTCATGAGTTTAGTAATTCAAGTCGTTAAAAAAATAAACTAAAAATAAAACAAATTAAAAATACTCGTAAATAATGAAAAACAGTCAGAAGTTCTTACTTCATTAATGGAGAAGAATGGACCTACCTACCTACCTACCTATGGATCTGGTGAAATGATTCAGCAAGGACTTAATTAAGATCAATTTTCAATACTCTTGGAGCACAAAAGGAAACAGTTGCGGCCCTCCAGGAAGAAAAAATTGTCAAAAGGTGCTAAGACTCAATAAAAAAAAATTATTTCATTTTTTCCACAGTCATAACAAAATAAATGTAAAAATTTTAATTGCATTAAATTGATGAATAAATTTTAATTTTATTTAATTTAATCTAATTAATTAATTAAGTTTAATTTGAGACAGTAAAACTCCAAAAAAACCGAGCGCTAATCACCGAAACGCGTAATTTCCCGGTGGCGCGCGAAATACGCGCGCAGTCCACTGGCACGTCCTACCCCAACGAAAAATGAATACACACTGAATTTCCTCCCCGAATTACTCACGCTGCTTGGTTTCTCTCTCAGAGCTGCTCGCGTGTCGCGTCATGTGTATGCATTTTTTAATGCGCACGCGCGCGAGCTGTTGGCTGCGTCGTCTGTCGTGTATGTTTTTTGGCTCTCGGTCATGAGTTTAGTAATTCAAGTCGTTAAAAAAATAAACTAAAAATAAAACAAATTAAAAATACTCGTAAATAATGAAAAACAGTCAGAAGTTCTTACTTCATTAATGGAGAAGAATGGACCTACCTACCTACCTACCTATGGATCTGGTGAAATGATTCAGCAAGGACTTAATTAAGATCAATTTTCAATACTCTTGGAGCACAAAAGGAAACAGTTGCGGCCCTCCAGGAAGAAAAAATTGTCAAAAGGTGCTAAGACTCAATAAAAAAAAAAATTATTTCATTTTTTCCACAGTCATAACAAAATAAATGTAAAAATTTTAATTGCATTAAATTGATGAATAAATTTAAATTTTATTTAATTTAATCTAATTAATTAATTAAGTTTAATTTGAGACAGTAAAACTCCAAAAAAAACCGAGCGCTAATCACCGAAACGCGTAATTTCCCGGTGGCGCGCGAAATACGCGCGCAGTCCACTGGCACGTCCTACCCCAACGAAAAATGAATACACACTGAATTTCCTCCCCGAATTACTCACGCTGCTTGGTTTCTCTCTCAGAGCTGCTCGCGTGTCGCGTCATGTGTATGCATTTTTTAATGCGCACGCGCGCGAGCTGTTGGCTGCGTCGTCTGTCGTGTATGTTTTTTGGCTCTCGGTCATGAGTTTAGTAATTCAAGTCGTTAAAAAAATAAACTAAAAATAAAACAAATTAAAAATACTCGTAAATAATGAAAAACAGTCAGAAGTTCTTACTTCATTAATGGAGAAGAATGGACCTACCTACCTACCTACCTATGGATCTGGTGAAATGATTCAGCAAGGACTTAATTAAGATCAATTTTCAATACTCTTGGAGCACAAAAGGAAACAGTTGCGGCCCTCCAGGAAGAAAAAATTGTCAAAAGGTGCTAAGACTCAATAAAAAAAAAATTATTTCATTTTTTCCACAGTCATAACAAAATAAATGTAAAAATTTTAATTGCATTAAATTGATGAATAAATTTAAATTTTATTTAATTTAATCTAATTAATAAATTAAGTTTAATTTGAGACAGTAAAACTCCAAAAAAAACCGAGCGCTAATCACCGAAACGCGTAATTTCCCGGTGGCGCGCGAAATACGCGCGCAGTCCACTGGCACGTCCTACCCCAACGAAAAATGAATACACACTGAATTTCCTCCCCGAATTACTCACGCTGCTTGGTTTCTCTCTCAGAGCTGCTCGCGTGTCGCGTCATGTGTATGCATTTTTTAATGCGCACGCGCGCGAGCTGTTGGCTGCGTCGTCTGTCGTGTATGTTTTTTGGCTCTCGGTCATGAGTTTAGTAATTCAAGTCGTTAAAAAAATAAACTAAAAATAAAACAAATTAAAAATACTCGTAAATAATGAAAAACAGTCAGAAGTTCTTACTTCATTAATGGAGAAGAATGGACCTACCTACCTACCTACCTATGGATCTGGTGAAATGATTCAGCAAGGACTTAATTAAGATCAATTTTCAATACTCTTGGAGCACAAAAGGAAACAGTTGCGGCCCTCCAGGAAGAAAAAATTGTTAAAAGGTGCTAAGACTCAATAAAAAAAAAATTATTTCATTTTTTCATAACAACAGTCATAACAAAATAAATGTAAAAATTTTAATTGCATTAAATTGATGAATAAATTTTAATTTTATTTAATTTAATCTAATTAATTAATTAAGTTTAATTTGAGACAGTAAAACTCCAAAAAAAAACCGAGCGCTAATCACCGAAACGCGTAATTTCCCGGTGGCGCGCGAAATACGCGCGCAGTCCACTGGCACGTCCTACCCCAACGAAAAATGAATACACACTGAATTTCCTCCCCGAATTACTCACGCTGCTTGGTTTCTCTCTCAGAGCTGCTCGCGTGTCGCGTCATGTGTATGCATTTTTTAATGCGCACGCGCGCGAGCTGTTGGCTGCGTCGTCTGTCGTGTATGTTTTTTGGCTCTCGGTCATGAGTTTAGTAATTCAAGTCGTTAAAAAAATAAACTAAAAATAAAACAAATTAAAAATACTCGTAAATAATGAAAAACAGTCAGAAGTTCTTACTTCATTAATGGAGAAGAATGGACCTACCTACCTACCTACCTATGGATCTGGTGAAATGATTCAGCAAGGACTTAATTAAGATCAATTTTCAATACTCTTGGAGCACAAAAGGAAACAGTTGCGGCCCTCCAGGAAGAAAAAATTGTCAAAAGGTGCTAAGACTCAATAAAAAAAAAAATTATTTCATTTTTTCCACAGTCATAACAAAATAAATGTAAAAATTTTAATTGCATTAAATTGATGAATAAATTTTAATTTTATTTAATTTAATCTAATTAATTAATTAAGTTTAATTTGAGACAGTAAAACTCCAAAAAAAACCGAGCGCTAATCACCGAAACGCGTAATTTCCCGGTGGCGCGCGAAATACGCGCGCAGTCCACTGGCACGTCCTACCCCAACGAAAAATGAATACACACTGAATTTCCTCCACGAATTACTCACGCTGCTTGGTTTCTCTCTCAGAGCTGCTCGCGTGTCGCGTCATGTGTATGCATTTTTTAATGCGCACGCGCGCGAGCTGTTGGCTGCGTCGTCTGTCGTGTATGTTTTTTGGCTCTCGGTCATGAGTTTAGTAATTCAAGTCGTTAAAAAAATAAACTAAAAATAAAACAAATTAAAAATACTCGTAAATAATGAAAAACAGTCAGAAGTTCTTACTTCATTAATGGAGAAGAATGGACCTACCTACCTACCTACCTATGGATCTGGTGAAATGATTCAGCAAGGACCTAATTAAGATCAATTTTCAATACTCTTGGAGCACAAAAGGAAACAGTTGCGGCCCTCCAGGAAGAAAAAATTGTCAAAAGGTGCTAAGACTCAATAAAAAAAAAAATTATTTCATTTTTTCCACAGTCATAAAAATAAAACAAATTAAAAATACTCGTAAATAATGAAAAACAGTCAGAAGTTCTTACTTCATTAATGGAGAATAATGGACCTACCTACCTACCTACCTATGGATCTGGTGAAATGATTCAGCAAGGACTTAATTAAGATCAATTTTCAATACTCTTGGAGCACAAAAGGAAACAGTTGCGGCCCTCCAGGAAGAAAAAATTGTCAAAAGGTGCTAAGACTCAATAAAAAAAAAAATTATTTCATTTTTTCCACAGTCATAACAAAATAAATGTAAAAATTTTAATTGCATTAAATTGATGAATAAATTTTAATTTTATTTAATTTAATCTAATTAATTAATTAAGTTTAATTTGAGACAGTAAAACTCCAAAAAAAACCGAGCGCTAATCACCGAAACGCGTAATTTCCCGGTGGCGCGCGAAATACGCGCGCAGTCCACTGGCACGTCCTACCCCAACGAAAAATGAATACACACTGAATTTCCTCCCCGAATTACTCACGCTGCTTGGTTTCTCTCTCAGAGCTGCTCGCGTGTCGCGTCATGTGTATGCATTTTTTAATGCGCACGCGCGCGAGCTGTTGGCTGCGTCGTCTGTCGTGTATGTTTTTTGGCTCTCGGTCATGAGTTTAGTAATTCAAGTCGCTAAAAAAATAAACTAAAAATAAAACAAATTAAAAATACTCGTAAATAATGAAAAACAGTCAGAAGTTCTTACTTCATTAATGGAGAAGAATGGACCTACCTACCTACCTACCTATGGATCTGGTGAAATGATTCAGCAAGGACTTAATTAAGATCAATTTTCAATACTCTTGGAGCACAAAAGGAAACAGTTGCGGCCCTCCAGGAAGAAAAAATTGTCAAAAGGTGCTAAGACTCAATAAAAAAAAAATTATTTCATTTTTTCCACAGTCATAACAAAATAAATGTAAAAATTTTAATTGCATTAAATTGATGAATAAATTTTAATTTTATTTAATTTAATCTAATTAATTAATTAAGTTTAATTTGAGACAGTAAAACTCCAAAAAAAAACCGAGCGCTAATCACCGAAACGCGTAATTTCCCGGTGGCGCGCGAAATACGCGCGCAGTCCACTGGCACGTCCTACCCCAACGAAAAATGAATACACACTGAATTTCCTCCCCGAATTACTCACGCTGCTTGGTTTCTCTCTCAGAGCTGCTCGCGTGTCGCGTCATGTGTATGCATTTTTTAATGCGCACGCGCGCGAGCTGTTGGCTGCGTCGTCTGTCGTGTATGTTTTTTGGCTCTCGGTCATGAGTTTAGTAATTCAAGTCGTTAAAAAAATAAACTAAAAATAAAACAAATTAAAAATACTCGTAAATAATGAAAAACAGTCAGAAGTTCTTACTTCATTAATGGAGAAGAATGGACCTACCTACCTACCTACCTATGGATCTGGTGAAATGATTCAGCAAGGACTTAATTAAGATCAATTTTCAATACTCTTGGAGCACAAAAGGAAACAGTTGCGGCCCTCCAGGAAGAAAAAATTGTCAAAAGGTGCTAAGACTCAATAAAAAAAAAATTATTTCATTTTTTCCACAGTCATAACAAAATAAATGTAAAAATTTTAATTGCATTAAATTGATGAATAAATTTTAATTTTATTTAATTTAATCTAATTAATTAATTAAGTTTAATTTGAGACAGTAAAACTCCAAAAAAAAACCGAGCGCTAATCACCGAAACGCGTAATTTCCCGGTGGCGCGCGAAATACGCGCGCAGTTCACTGGCACGTCCTACCCCAACGAAAAATGAATACACACTGAATTTCCTCCCCGAATTACTCACGCTGCTTGGTTTCTCTCTCAGAGCTGCTCGCGTGTCGCGTCATGTGTATGCATTTTTTAATGCGCACGCGCGCGAGCTGTTGGCTGCGTCGTCTGTCGTGTATGTTTTTTGGCTCTCGGTCATGAGTTTAGTAATTCAAGTCGTTAAAAAAATAAACTAAAAATAAAACAAATTAAAAATACTCGTAAATAATGAAAAACAGTCAGAAGTTCTTACTTCATTAATGGAGAAGAATGGACCTACCTACCTACCTACCTATGGATCTGGTGAAATTATTCAGCAAGGACTTAATTAAGATCAATTTTCAATACTCTTGGAGCACAAAAGGAAACAGTTGCGGCCCTCCAGGAAGAAAAAATTGTCAAAAGGTGCTAAGACTCAATAAAAAAAAAAATTATTTCATTTTTTCCACAGTCATAACAAAATAAATGTAAAAATTTTAATTGCATTAAATTGATGAATAAATTTTAATTTTATTTAATTTAATCTAATTAATTAATTAAGTTTAATTTGAGACAGTAAAACTCCAAAAAAAAACCGAGCGCTAATCACCGAAACGCGTAATTTCCCGGTGGCGCGCGAAATACGCGCGCAGTCCACTGGCACGTCCTACCCCAACGAAAAATGAATACACACTGAATTTCCTCCCCGAATTACTCACGCTGCTTGGTTTCTCTCTCAGAGCTGCTCACGTGTCGCGTCATGTGTATGCATTTTTTAATGCGCACGCGCGCGAGCTGTTGGCTGCGTCGTCTGTCGTGTATGTTTTTTGGCTCTCGGTCATGAGTTTAGTAATTCAAGTCGTTAAAAAAATAAACTAAAAATAAAACAAATTAAAAATACTCGTAAATAATGAAAAACAGTCAGAAGTTCTTACTTCATTAATGGAGAAGAATGGACCTACCTACCTACCTACCTACCTATGGATCTGGTGAAATGATTCAGCAAGGACTTAATTAAGATCAATTTTCAATACTCTTGGAGCACAAAAGGAAACAGTTGCGGCCCTCCAGGAAGAAAAAATTATCAAAAGGTGCTAAGACTCAATAAAAAAAAAAATTATTTCATTTTTTCCACAGTCATAACAAAATAAATGTAAAAATTTTAATTGCATTAAATTGATGAATAAATTTTAATTTTATTTAATTTAATCTAATTAATTAATTAAGTTTAATTTGAGACAGTAAAACTCCAAAAAAAAACCGAGCGCTAATCACCGAAACGCGTAATTTCCCGGTGGCGCGCGAAATACGCGCGCAGTCCACTGGCACGTCCTACCCCAACGAAAAATGAATACACACTGAATTTCCTCCCCGAATTACTCACGCTGCTTGGTTTCTCTCTCAGAGCTGCTCGCGTGTCGCGTCATGTGTATGCATTTTTTAATGCGCACGCGCGCGAGCTGTTGGCTGCGTCGTCTGTCGTGTATGTTTTTTGGCTCTCGGTCATGAGTTTAGTAATTCAAGTCGTTAAAAAAATAAACTAAAAATAAAACAAATTAAAAATACTCGTAAATAATGAAAAACAGTCAGAAGTTCTTACTTCATTATTGGAGAAGAATGGACCTACCTACCTACCTACCTACCTATGGATCTGGTGAAATGATTCAGCAAGGACTTAATTAAGATCAATTTTCAATACTCTTGGAGCACAAAAGGAAACAGTTGCGGCCCTCCAGGAAGAAAAAATTGTCAAAAGGTGCTAAGACTCAATAAAAAAAAAATTATTTCATTTTTTCCACAGTCATAACAAAATAAATGTAAAAATTTTAATTGCATTAAATTGATGAATAAATTTTAATTTTATTTAATTTAATCTAATTAATTAATTAAGTTTAATTTGAGACAGTAAAACTCCAAAAAAAAACCGAGCGCTAATCACCGAAATGCGTAATTTCCCGGTGGCGCGCGAAATACGCGCGCAGTCCACTGGCACGTCCTACCCCAACGAAAAATGAATACACACTGAATTTCCTCCCCGAATTACTCACGCTGCTTGGTTTCTCTCTCAGAGCTGCTCGCGTGTCGCGTCATGTGTATGCATTTTTTAATGCGCACGCGCGCGAGCTGTTGGCTGCGTCGTCTGTCGTGTATGTTTTTTGGCTCTCGGTCATGAGTTTAGTAATTCAAGTCGTTAAAAAAATAAACTAAAAATAAAACAAATTAAAAATACTCGTAAATAATGAAAAACAGTCAGAAGTTCTTACTTCATTAATGGAGAAGAATGGACCTACCTACCTACCTACCTATGGATCTGGTGAAATGATTCAGCAAGGACTTAATTAAGATCAATTTTCAATACTCTTGGAGCACAAAAGGAAACAGTTGCGGCCCTCCAGGAAGAAAAAATTGTCAAAAGGTGCTAAGACTCAATAAAAAAAAAAATTATTTCATTTTTTCCACAGTCATAACAAAATAAATGTAAAAATTTTAATTGCATTAAATTGATGAATAAATTTTAATTTTATTTAATTTAATCTAATTAATTAATTAAGTTTAATTTGAGACAGTAAAACTCCAAAAAAAAACCGAGCGCTAATCACCGAAACGCGTAATTTCCCGGTGGCGCGCGAAATACGCGCGCAGTCCACTGGCACGTCCTACCCCAACGAAAAATGAATACACACTGAATTTCCTCCCCGAATTACTCACGCTGCTTGGTTTCTCTCTCAGAGCTGCTCACGTGTCGCGTCATGTGTATGCATTTTTTAATGCGCACGCGCGCGAGCTGTTGGCTGCGTCGTCTGTCGTGTATGTTTTTTGGCTCTCGGTCATGAGTTTAGTAATTCAAGTCGTTAAAAAAATAAACTAAAAATAAAACAAATTAAAAATACTCGTAAATAATGAAAAACAGTCAGAAGTTCTTACTTCATTAATGGAGAAGAATGGACCTACCTATCTACCTACCTATGGATCTGGTGAAATGATTCAGCAAGGACTTAATTAAGATCAATTTTCAATACTCTTGGAGCACAAAAGGAAACAGTTGCGGCCCTCCAGGAAGAAAAAATTGTCAAAAGGTGCTAAGACTCAATAAAAAAAAAATTATTTCATTTTTTCCACAGTCATAACAAAATAAATGTAAAAATTTTAATTGCATTAAATTGATGAATAAATTTTAATTTTATTTAATTTAATCTAATTAATTAATTAAGTTTAATTTGAGACAGTAAAACTCCAAAAAAAAACCGAGCGCTAATCACCGAAACGCGTAATTTCCCGGTGGCGCGCGAAATACGCGCGCAGTCCACTGGCACGTCCTACCCCAACGAAAAATGAATACACACTGAATTTCCTCCCCGAATTACTCACGCTGCTTGGTTTCTCTCTCAGAGCTGCTCGCGTGTCGCGTCATGTGTATGCATTTTTTAATGCGCACGCGCGCGAGCTGTTGGCTGCGTCGTCTGTCGTGTATGTTTTTTGGCTCTCGGTCATGAGTTTAGTAATTCAAGTCGTTAAAAAAATAAACTAAAAATAAAACAAATTAAAAATACTCGTAAATAATGAAAAACAGTCAGAAGTTCTTACTTCATTAATGGAGAAGAATGGACCTACCTACCTACCTACCTACCTATGGATCTGGTGAAATGATTCAGCAAGGACTTAATTAAGATCAATTTTCAATACTCTTGGAGCACAAAAGGAAACAGTTGCGGCCCTCCAGGAAGAAAAAATTGTCAAAAGGTGCTAAGACTCAATAAAAAAAAAAATTATTTCATTTTTTCCACAGTCATAACAAAATAAATTTAAAAATTTTAATTGCATTAAATTGATGAATAAATTTTAATTTTATTTAATTTAATCTAATTAATTAATTAAGTTTAATTTGAGACAGTAAAACTCCAAAAAAAAACCGAGCGCTAATCACCGAAACGCGTAATTTCCCGGTGGCGCGCGAAATACGCGCGCAGTCCACTGGCACGTCCTACCCCAACGAAAAATGAATACACACTGAATTTCCTCCCCGAATTACTCACGCTGCTTGGTTTCTCTCTCAGAGCTGCTCACGTGTCGCGTCATGTGTATGCATTTTTTAATGCGCACGCGCGCGAGCTGTTGGCTGCGTCGTCTGTCGTGTATGTTTTTTGGCTCTCGGTCATGAGTTTAGTAATTCAAGTCGTTAAAAAAATAAACTAAAAATAAAACAAATTAAAAATACTCGTAAATAATGAAAAACAGTCAGAAGTTCTTACTTCATTAATGGAGAAGAATGGACCTACCTACCTACCTACCTATGGATCTGGTGAAATGATTCAGCAAGGACTTAATTAAGATCAATTTTCAATACTCTTGGAGCACAAAAGGAAACAGTTGCGGCCCTCCAGGAAGAAAAAATTGTCAAAAGGTGCTAAGACTCAATAAAAAAAAAATTATTTAATTTTTTCCACAGTCATAACAAAATAAATGTAAAAATTTTAATTGCATTAAATTGATGAATAAATTTTAATTTTATTTAATTTAATCTAATTAATTAATTAAGTTTAATTTGAGACAGTAAAACTCCAAAAAAAAACCGAGCGCTAATCACCGAAACGCGTAATTTCCCGGTGGCGCGCGAAATACGCGCGCAGTCCACTGGCACGTCCTACCCCAACGAAAAATGAATACACACTGAATTTCCTCCCCGAATTACTCACGCTGCTTGGTTTCTCTCTCAGAGCTGCTCGCGTGTCGCGTCATGTGTATGCATTTTTTAATGCGCACGCGCGCGAGCTGTTGGCTGCGTCGTCTGTCGTGTATGTTTTTTGGCTCTCGGTCATGAGTTTAGTAATTCAAGTCGTTAAAAAAATAAACTAAAAATAAAACAAATTAAAAATACTCGTAAATAATGAAAAACAGTCAGAAGTTCTTACTTCATTAATGGAGAAGAATGGACCTACCTACCTACCTACCTACCTATGGATCTGGTGAAATGATTCAGCAAGGACTTAATTAAGATCAATTTTCAATACTCTTGGAGCACAAAAGGAAACAGTTGCGGCCCTCCAGGAAGAAAAAATTGTCAAAAGGTGCTAAGACTCAATAAAAAAAAAATTATTTCATTTTTTCCACAGTCATAACAAAATAAATGTAAAAATTTTAATTGCATTAAATTGATGAATAAATTTTAATTTTATTTAATTTAATCTAATTAATTAATTAAGTTTAATTTGAGACAGTAAAACTCCAAAAAAAAACCGAGCGCTAATCACCGAAACGCGTAATTTCCCGGTGGCGCGCGAAATACGCGCGCAGTCCACTGGCACGTCCTACCCCAACGAAAAATGAATACACACTGAATTTCCTCCCCGAATTACTCACGCTGCTTGGTTTCTCTCTCAGAGCTGCTCGCGTGTCGCGTCATGTGTATGCATTTTTTAATGCGCACGCGCGCGAGCTGTTGGCTGCGTCGTCTGTCGTGTATGTTTTTTGGCTCTCGGTCATGAGTTTAGTAATTCAAGTCGTTAAAAAAATAAACTAAAAATAAAACAAATTAAAAATACTCGTAAATAATGAAAAACAGTCAGAAGTTCTTACTTCATTAATGGAGAAGAATGGACCTACCTACCTACCTACCTATGGATCTGGTGAAATGATTCAGCAAGGACTTAATTAAGATCAATTTTCAATACTCTTGGAGCACAAAAGGAAACAGTTGCGGCCCTCCGGGTAGAAAAAATTGTCAAAAGGTGCTAAGACTCAATAAAAAAAAAAATTATTTCATTTTTTCCACAGTCATAACAAAATAAATTTAAAAATTTTAATTGCATTAAATTGATGAATAAATTTTAATTTTATTTAATTTAATCTAATTAATTAATTAAGTTTAATTTGAGACAGTAAAACTCCAAAAAAAAACCGAGCGCTAATCACCGAAACGCGTAATTTCCCGGTGGCGCGCGAAATACGCGCGCAGTCCACTGGCACGTCCTACCCCAACGAAAAATGAATACACACTGAATTTCCTCCCCGAATTACTCACGCTGCTTGGTTTCTCTCTCAGAGCTGCTCACCTGTCGCGTCATGTGTATACATTTTTTAATGCGCACGCGCGCGAGCTGTTGGCTGCGTCGTCTGTCGTGTATGTTTTTTGGCTCTCGGTCATGAGTTTAGTAATTCAAGTCGTTAAAAAAATAAACTAAAAATAAAACAAATTAAAAATACTCGTAAATAATGAAAAACAGTCAGAAGTTCTTACTTCATTAATGGAGAAGAATGGACCTACCTACCTATGGATCTGGTGAAATGATTCAGCAAGGACTTAATTAAGATCAATTTTCAATACTCTTGGAGCACAAAAGGAAACAGTTGCGGCCCTCCAGGAAGAAAAAATTGTCAAAAGGTGCTAAGACTCAATAAAAAAAAAATTATTTAATTTTTTCCACAGTCATAACAAAATAAATGTAAAAATTTTAATTGCATTAAATTGATGAATAAATTTTAATTTTATTTAATTTAATCTAATTAATTAATTAAGTTTAATTTGAGACAGTAAAACTCCAAAAAAAAACCGAGCGCTAATCACCGAAACGCGTAATTTCCCGGTGGCGCGCGAAATACGCGCGCAGTCCACTGGCACGTCCTACCCCAACGAAAAATGAATACACACTGAATTTCCTCCCCGAATTACTCACGCTGCTTGGTTTCTCTCTCAGAGCTGCTCGCGTGTCGCGTCATGTGTATGCATTTTTTAATGCGCACGCGCGCGAGCTGTTGGCTGCGTCGTCTGTCGTGTATGTTTTTTGGCTCTCGGTCATGAGTTTAGTAATTCAAGTCGTTAAAAAAATAAACTAAAAATAAAACAAATTAAAAATACTCGTAAATAATGAAAAACAGTCAGAAGTTCTTACTTCATTAATGGAGAAGAATGGACCTACCTACCTACCTACCTATGGATCTGGTGAAATGATTCAGCAAGGACTTAATTAAGATCAATTTTCAATACTCTTGGAGCACAAAAGGAAACAGTTGCGGCCCTCCAGGAAGAAAAAATTGTCAAAAGGTGCTAAGACTCAATAAAAAAAAAATTATTTCATTTTTTCCACAGTCATAACAAAATAAATGTAAAAATTTTAATTGCATTAAATTGATGAATAAATTTTAATTTTATTTAATTTAATCTAATTAATTAATTAAGTTTAATTTGAGACAGTAAAACTCCAAAAAAAAACCGAGCGCTAATCACCGAAACGCGTAATTTCCCGGTGGCGCGCGAAATACGCGCGCAGTCCACTGGCACGTCCTACCCCAACGAAAAATGAATACACACTGAATTTCCTCCCCGAATTACTCACGCTGCTTGGTTTCTCTCTCAGAGCTGCTCGCGTGTCGCGTCATGTGTATGCATTTTTTAATGCGCACGCGCGCGAGCTGTTGGCTGCGTCGTCTGTCGTGTATGTTTTTTGGCTCTCGGTCATGAGTTTAGTAATTCAAGTCGTTAAAAAAATAAACTAAAAATAAAACAAATTAAAAATACTCGTAAATAATGAAAAACAGTCAGAAGTTCTTACTTCATTAATGGAGAAGAATGGACCTACCTACCTACCTACCTACCTATGGATCTGGTGAAATGATTCAGCAAGGACTTAATTAAGATCAATTTTCAATACTCTTTGAGCACAAAAGGAAACAGTTGCGGCCCTCCAGGAAGAAAAAATTGTCAAAAGGTGCTAAGACTCAATAAAAAAAAAATTATTTCATTTTTTCCACAGTCATAACAAAATAAATGTAAAAATTTTAATTGCATTAAATTGATGAATAAATTTTAATTTTATTTAATTTAATCTAATTAATTAATTAAGTTTAATTTGAGACAGTAAAACTCCAAAAAAAAACCGAGCGCTAATCACCGAAACGCGTAATTTCCCGGTGGCGCGCGAAATACGCGCGCAGTCCACTGGCACGTCCTACCCCAACGAAAAATGAATACACACTGAATTTCCTCCCCGAATTACTCACGCTGCTTGGTTTCTCTCTCAGAGCTGCTCGCGTGTCGCGTCATGTGTATGCATTTTTTAATGCGCACGCGCGCGAGCTGTTGGCTGCGTCGTCTGTCGTGTATGTTTTTTGGCTCTCGGTCATGAGTTTAGTAATTCAAGTCGTTAAAAAAATAAACTAAAAATAAAACAAATTAAAAATACTCGTAAATAATGAAAAACAGTCAGAAGTTCTTACTTCATTAATGGAGAAGAATGGACCTACCTACCTACCTACCTATGGATCTGGTGAAATGATTCAGCAAGGACTTAATTAAGATCAATTTTCAATACTCTTGGAGCACAAAAGGAAACAGTTGCGGCCCTCCAGGAAGAAAAAATTGTCAAAAGGTGCTAAGACTCAATAAAAAAAAAAATTATTTCATTTTTTCCACAGTCATAACAAAATAAATTTAAAAATTTTAATTGCATTAAATTGATGAATAAATTTTAATTTTATTTAATTTAATCTAATTAATTAATTAAGTTTAATTTGAGACAGTAAAACTCCAAAAAAAAACCGAGCGCTAATCACCGAAACGCGTAATTTCCCGGTGGCGCGCGAAATACGCGCGCAGTCCACTGGCACGTCCTACCCCAACGAAAAATGAATACACACTGAATTTCCTCCCCGAATTACTCACGCTGCTTGGTTTCTCTCTCAGAGCTGCTCACGTGTCGCGTCATGTGTATGCATTTTTTAATGCGCACGCGCGCGAGCTGTTGGCTGCGTCGTCTGTCGTGTATGTTTTTTGGCTCTCGGTCATGAGTTTAGTAATTCAAGTCGTTAAAAAAATAAACTAAAAATAAAACAAATTAAAAATACTCGTAAATAATGAAAAACAGTCAGAAGTTCTTACTTCATTAATGGAGAAGAATGGACCTACCTACCTATGGATCTGGTGAAATGATTCAGCAAGGACTTAATTAAGATCAATTTTCAATACTCTTGGAGCACAAAAGGAAACAGTTGCGGCCCTCCAGGAAGAAAAAATTGTCAAAAGGTGCTAAGACTCAATAAAAAAAAAATTATTTAATTTTTTCCACAGTCATAACAAAATAAATGTAAAAATTTTAATTGCATTAAATTGATGAATAAATTTTAATTTTATTTAATTTAATCTAATTAATTAATTAAGTTTAATTTGAGACAGTAAAACTCCAAAAAAAAACCGAACGCTAATCACCGAAACGCGTAATTTCCCGGTGGCGCGCGAAATACGCGCGCAGTCCACTGGCACGTCCTACACCAACGAAAAATGAATACACACTGAATTTCCTCCCCGAATTACTCACGCTGCTTGGTTTCTCTCTCAGAGCTGCTCGCGTGTCGCGTCATGTGTATGCATTTTTTAATGCGCACGCGCGCGAGCTGTTGGCTGCGTCGTCTGTCGTGTATGTTTTTTGGCTCTCGGTCATGAGTTTAGTAATTCAAGTCGTTAAAAAAATAAACTAAAAATAAAACAAATTAAAAATACTCGTAAATAATGAAAAACAGTCAGAAGTTCTTACTTCATTAATGGAGAAGAATGGACCTACCTACCTACCTACCTACCTATGGATCTGGTGAAATGATTCAGCAAGGACTTAATTAAGATCAATTTTCAATACTCTTGGAGCACAAAAGGAAACAGTTGCGGCCCTCCAGGAAGAAAAAATTGTCAAAAGGTGCTAAGACTCAATAAAAAAAAAATTATTTAATTTTTTCCACAGTCATAACAAAATAAATGTAAAAATTTTAATTGCATTAAATTGATGAATAAATTTTAATTTTATTTAATTTAATCTAATTAATTAATTAAGTTTAATTTGAGACAGTAAAACTCCAAAAAAAAACCGAGCGCTAATCACCGAAACGCGTAATTTCCCGGTGGCGCGCGAAATACGCGCGCAGTCCACTGGCACGTCCTACCCCAACGAAAAATGAATACACACTGAATTTCCTCCCCGAATTACTCACGCTGCTTGGTTTCTCTCTCAGAGCTGCTCGCGTGTCGCGTCATGTGTATGCATTTTTTAATGCGCACGCGCGCGAGCTGTTGGCTGCGTCGTCTGTCGTGTATGTTTTTTGGCTCTCGGTCATGAGTTTAGTAATTCAAGTCGTTAAAAAAATAAACTAAAAATAAAACAAATTAAAAATACTCGTAAATAATGAAAAACAGTCAGAAGTTCTTACTTCATTAATGGAGAAGAATGGACCTACCTACCTACCTACCTATGGATCTGGTGAAATGATTCAGCAAGGACTTAATTAAGATCAATTTTCAATACTCTTGGAGCACAAAAGGAAACAGTTGCGGCCCTCCAGGAAGAAAAAATTGTCAAAAGGTGCTAAGACTCAATAAAAAAAAAAATTATTTCATTTTTTCCACAGTCATAACAAAATAAATTTAAAAATTTTAATTGCATTAAATTGATGAATAAATTTTAATTTTATTTAATTTAATCTAATTAATTAATTAAGTTTAATTTGAGACAGTAAAACTCAAAAAAAAAACCGAGCGCTAATCACCGAAACGCGTAATTTCCCGGTGGCGCGCGAAATACGCGCGCAGTCCACTGGCACGTCCTACCCCAACGAAAAATGAATACACACTGAATTTCCTCCCCGAATTACTCACGCTGCTTGGTTTCTCTCTCAGAGCTGCTCACCTGTCGCGTCATGTGTATGCATTTTTTAATGCGCACGCGCGCGAGCTGTTGGCTGCGTCGTCTGTCGTGTATGTTTTTTGGCTCTCGGTCATGAGTTTAGTAATTCAAGTCGTTAAAAAAATAAACTAAAAATAAAACAAATTAAAAATACTCGTAAATAATGAAAAACAGTCAGAAGTTCTTACTTCATTAATGGAGAAGAATGGACCTACCTACCTACCTACCTATGGATCTGGTGAAATGATTCAGCAAGGACTTAATTAAGATCAATTTTCAATACTCTTGGAGCACAAAAGGAAACAGTTGCGGCCCTCCAGGAAGAAAAAATTGTCAAAAGGTGCTAAGACTCAATAAAAAAAAAAATATTTAATTTTTTCCACAGTCATAACAAAATAAATGTAAAAATTTTAATTGCATTAAATTGATGAATAAATTTTAATTTTATTTAATTTAATCTAATTAATTAATTAAGTTTAATTTGAGACAGTAAAACTCAAAAAAAAAAAACCGAGCGCTAATCACCGAAACGCGTAATTTCCCGGTGGCGCGCGAAATACGCGCGCAGTCCACTGGCACGTCCTACCCCAACGAAAAATGAATACACACTGAATTTCCTCCCCGAATTACTCACGCTGCTTGGTTTCTCTCTCAGAGCTGCTCGCGTGTCGCGTCATGTGTATGCATTTTTTAATGCGCACGCGCGCGAGCTGTTGGCTGCGTCGTCTGTCGTGTATGTTTTTTGGCTCTCGGTCATGAGTTTAGTAATTCAAGTCGTTAAAAAAATAAACTAAAAATAAAACAAATTAAAAATACTCGTAAATAATGAAAAACAGTCAGAAGTTCTTACTTCATTAATGGAGAAGAATGGACCTACCTACCTACCTACCTATGGATCTGGTGAAATGATTCAGCAAGGACTTAATTAAGATTAATTTTCAATACTCTTGGAGCACAAAAGGAAACAGTTGCGGCCCTCCAGGAAGAAAAAATTGTCAAAAGGTGCTAAGACTCAATAAAAAAAAAATTATTTCATTTTTTCCACAGTCATAACAAAATAAATGTAAAAATTTTAATTGCATTAAATTGATGAATAAATTTTAATTTTATTTAATTTAATCTAATTAATTAATTAAGTTTAATTTGAGACAGTAAAACTCCAAAAAAAAACCGAGCGCTAATCACCGAAACGCGTAATTTCCCGGTGGCGCGCGAAATACGCGCGCAGTCCACTGGCACGTCCTACCCCAACGAAAAATGAATACACACTGAATTTCCTCCCCGAATTACTCACGCTGCTTGGTTTCTCTCTCAGAGCTGCTCGCGTGTCGCGTCATGTGTATGCATTTTTTAATGCGCACGCGCGCGAGCTGTTGGCTGCGTCGTCTGTCGTGTATGTTTTTTGGCTCTCGGTCATGAGTTTAGTAATTCAAGTCGTTAAAAAAATAAACTAAAAATAAAACAAATTAAAAATACTCGTAAATAATGAAAAACAGTCAGAAGTTCTTACTTCATTAATGGAGAAGAATGGACCTACCTACCTACCTACCTATGGATCTGGTGAAATGATTCAGCAAGGACTTAATTAAGATCAATTTTCAATACTCTTGGAGCACAAAAGGAAACAGTTGCGGCCCTCCAGGAAGAAAAAATTGTCAAAAGGTGCTAAGACTCAATAAAAAAAAAATTATTTCATTTTTTCCACAGTCATAACAAAATAAATGTAAAAATTTTAATTGCATTAAATTGATGAATAAATTTTAATTTTATTTAATTTAATCTAATTAATTAATTAAGTTTAATTTGAGACAGTAAAACTCCAAAAAAAAACCGAGCGCTAATCACCGAAACGCGTAATTTCCCGGTGGCGCGCGAAATACGCGCGCAGTCCACTGGCACGTCCTACCCCAACGAAAAATGAATACACACTGAATTTCCGAAATTACTCACGCTGCTTGGTTTCTCTCTCAGAGCTGCTCGCGTGTCGCGTCATGTGTATGCATTTTTTAATGCGCACGCGCGCGAGCTGTTGGCTGCGTCGTCTGTCGTGTATGTTTTTTGGCTCTCGGTCATGAGTTTAGTAATTCAAGTCGTTAAAAAAATAAACTAAAAATAAAACAAATTAAAAATACTCGTAAATAATGAAAAACAGTCAGAAGTTCTTACTTCATTAATGGAGAAGAATGGACCTACCTACCTATACCTATAAAAAAAAAATTATTTCATTTTTTCCACAGTCATAACAAAATAAATGTAAAAATTTTAATTGCATTAAATTGATGAATAAATTTTAATTTTATTTAATTTAATCTAATTAATTAATTAAGTTTAATTTGAGACAGTAAAACTCCAAAAAAAAACCGAGCGCTAATCACCGAAACGCGTAATTTCCCGGTGGCGCGCGAAATACGCGCGCAGTCCACTGGCACGTCCTACCCCAACGAAAAATGAATACACACTGAATTTCCTCCCCGAATTACTCACGCTGCTTGGTTTCTCTCTCAGAGCTGCTCGCGTGTCGCGTCATGTGTATGCATTTTTTAATGCGCACGCGCGCGAGCTGTTGGCTGCGTCGTCTGTCGTGTATGTTTTTTGGCTCTCGGTCATGAGTTTAGTAATTCAAGTCGTTAAAAAAATAAACTAAAAATAAAACAAATTAAAAATACTCGTAAATAATGAAAAACAGTCAGAAGTTCTTACTTCATTAATGGAGAAGAATGGACCTACCTACCTACCTACCTATGGATCTGGTGAAATGATTCAGCAAGGACTTAATTAAGATCAATTTTCAATACTCTTGGAGCACAAAAGGAAACAGTTGCGGCCCTCCAGGAAGAAAAAATTGTCAAAAGGTGCTAAGACTCAATAAAAAAAAAAATTATTTCATTTTTTCCACAGTCATAACAAAATAAATGTAAAAATTTTAATTGCATTAAATTGATGAATAAATTTTAATTTTATTTAATTTAATCTAATTAATTAATTAAGTTTAATTTGAGACAGTAAAACTCCAAAAAAAAACCGAGCGCTAATCACCGAAACGCGTAATTTCCCGGTGGCGCGCGAAATACGCGCGCAGTCCACTGGCACGTCCTACCCCAACGAAAAATGAATACACACTGAATTTCCTCCCCGAATTACTCACGCTGCTTGGTTTCTCTCTCAGAGCTGCTCACGTGTCGCGTCATGTGTATGCATTTTTTAATGCGCACGCGCGCGAGCTGTTGGCTGCGTCGTCTGTCGTGTATGTTTTTTGGCTCTCGGTCATGAGTTTAGTAATTCAAGTCGTTAAAAAAATAAACTAAAAATAAAACAAATTAAAAATTCTCGTAAATAATGAAAAACAGTCAGAAGTTCTTACTTCATTAATGGAGAAGAATGGACCTACCTACCTACCTACCTATGGATCTGGTGAAATGATTCAGCAAGGACTTAATTAAGATCAATTTTCAATACTCTTGGAGCACAAAAGGAAACAGTTGCGGCCCTCCAGGAAGAAAAAATTGTCAAAAGGTGCTAAGACTCAATAAAAAAAAAAATTATTTCATTTTTTCCACAGTCATAACAAAATAAATGTAAAAATTTTAATTGCATTAAATTGATGAATAAATTTTAATTTTATTTAATTTAATCTAATTAATTAATTAAGTTTAATTTGAGACAGTAAAACTCCAAAAAAAAACCGAGCGCTAATCACCGAAACGCGTAATTTCCCGGTGGCGCGCGAAATACGCGCGCAGTCCACTGGCACGTCCTACCCCAACGAAAAATGAATACACACTGAATTTCCTCCCCGAATTACTCACGCTGCTTGGTTTCTCTCTCAGAGCTGCTCGCGTGTCGCGTCATGTGTATGCATTTTTTAATGCGCACGCGCGCGAGCTGTTGGCTGCGTCGTCTGTCGTGTATGTTTTTTGGCTCTCGGTCATGAGTTTAGTAATTCAAGTCGTTAAAAAAATAAACTAAAAATAAAACAAATTAAAAATACTCGTAAATAATGAAAAACAGTCAGAAGTTCTTACTTCATTAATGGAGAAGAATGGACCTACCTACCTACCTACCTATGGATCTGGTGAAATGATTCAGCAAGGACTTAATTAAGATCAATTTTCAATACTCTTGGAGCACAAAAGGAAACAGTTGCGGCCCTCCAGGAAGAAAAAATTGTCAAAAGGTGCTAAGACTCAATAAAAAAAAAAATTATTTCATTTTTTCCACAGTCATAACAAAATAAATGTAAAAATTTTAATTGCATTAAATTGATGAATAAATTTTAATTTTATTTAATTTAATCTAATTAATTAATTAAGTTTAATTTGAGACAGTAAAACTCCAAAAAAAAACCGAGCGCTAATCACCGAAACGCGTAATTTCCCGGTGGCGCGCGAAATACGCGCGCAGTCCACTGGCACGTCCTACCCCAACGAAAAATGAATACACACTGAATTTCCTCCCCGAATTACTCACGCTGCTTGGTTTCTCTCTCAGAGCTGCTCTCGTGTCGCGTCATGTGTATGCATTTTTTAATGCGCACGCGCGCGAGCTGTTGGCTGCGTCGTCTGTCGTGTATGTTTTTTGGCTCTCGGTCATGAGTTTAGTAATTCAAGTCGTTAAAAAAATAAACTAAAAATAAAACAAATTAAAAATACTCGTAAATAATGAAAAACAGTCAGAAGTTCTTACTTCATTAATGGAGAAGAATGGACCTACCTACCTATGGATCTGGTGAAATGATTCAGCAAGGACTTAATTAAGATCAATTTTCAATACTCTTGGAGCACAAAAGGAAACAGTTGCGGCCCTCCAGGAAGAAAAAATTGTCAAAAGGTGCTAAGACTCAATAAAAAAAAAAATTATTTCATTTTTTCCACAGTCATAACAAAATAAATGTAAAAATTTTAATTGCATTAAATTGATGAATAAATTTTAATTTTATTTAATTTAATCTAATTAATTAATTAAGTTTAATTTGAGACAGTAAAACTCCAAAAAAAAACCGAGCGCTAATCACCGAAACGCGTAATTTCCCGGTGGCGCGCGAAATACGCGCGCAGTCCACTGGCACGTCCTACCCCAACGAAAAATGAATACACACTGAATTTCCTCCCCGAATTACTCACGCTGCTTGGTTTCTCTCTCAGAGCTGCTCGCGTGTCGCGTCATGTGTATGCATTTTTAATGTGCACGCGCGCGAGCTGTTGGCTGCGTCGTCTGTCGTGTATGTTTTTTGGCTCTCGGTCATGAGTTTAGTAATTCAAGTCGTTAAAAAAATAAACTAAAAATAAAACAAATTAAAAATACTCGTAAATAATGAAAAACAGTCAGAAGTTCTTACTTCATTAATGGAGAAGAATGGACCTACCTACCTACCTACCTATGGATCTGGTGAAATGATTCAGCAAGGACTTAATTAAGATCAATTTTCAATACTCTTGGAGCACAAAAGGAAACAGTTGCGGCCCTCCAGGAAGAAAAAATTGTCAAAAGGTGCTAAGACTCAATAAAAAAAAAATTATTTCATTTTTTCCACAGTCATAACAAAATAAATGTAAAAATTTTAATTGCATTAAATTGATGAATAAATTTTAATTTTATTTAATTTAATCTAATTAATTAATTAAGTTTAATTTGAGACAGTAAAACTCCAAAAAAAAACCGAGCGCTAATCACCGAAACGCGTAATTTCCCGGTGGCGCGCGAAATACGCGCGCAGTCCACTGGCACGTCCTACCCCAACGAAAAATGAATACACACTGAATTTCCGAAATTACTCACGCTGCTTGGTTTCTCTCTCAGAGCTGCTCGCGTGTCGCGTCATGTGTATGCATTTTTTAATGCGCACGCGCGCGAGCTGTTGGCTGCGTCGTCTGTCGTGTATGTTTTTTGGCTCTCGGTCATGAGTTTAGTAATTCAAGTCGTTAAAAAAATAAACTAAAAATAAAACAAATTAAAAATACTCGTAAATAATGAAAAACAGTCAGAAGTTCTTACTTCATTAATGGAGAAGAATGGACCTACCTACCTATACCTATAAAAAAAAAATTATTTCATTTTTTCCACAGTCATAACAAAATAAATGTAAAAATTTTAATTGCATTAAATTGATGAATAAATTTTAATTTTATTTAATTTAATCTAATTAATTAATTAAGTTTAATTTGAGACAGTAAAACTCCAAAAAAAAACCGAGCGCTAATCACCGAAACGCGTAATTTCCCGGTGGCGCGCGAAATACGCGCGCAGTCCACTGGCACGTCCTACCCCAACGAAAAATGAATACACACTGAATTTCCTCCCCGAATTACTCACGCTGCTTGGTTTCTCTCTCAGAGCTGCTCGCGTGTCGCGTCATGTGTATGCATTTTTTAATGCGCACGCGCGCGAGCTGTTGGCTGCGTCGTCTGTCGTGTATGTTTTTTGGCTCTCGGTCATGAGTTTAGTAATTCAAGTCGTTAAAAAAATAAACTAAAAATAAAACAAATTAAAAATACTCGTAAATAATGAAAAACAGTCAGAAGTTCTTACTTCATTAATGGAGAAGAATGGACCTACCTACCTACCTACCTATGGATCTGGTGAAATGATTCAGCAAGGACTTAATTAAGATCAATTTTCAATACTCTTGGAGCACAAAAGGAAACAGTTGCGGCCCTCCAGGAAGAAAAATTGTCAAAAGGTGCTAAGACTCAATAAAAAAAAAAATTATTTCATTTTTTCCACAGTCATAACAAAATAAATGTAAAAATTTTAATTGCATTAAATTGATGAATAAATTTTAATTTTATTTAATTTAATCTAATTAATTAATTAAGTTTAATTTGAGACAGTAAAACTCCAAAAAAAAACCGAGCGCTAATCACCGAAACGCGTAATTTCCCGGTGGCGCGCGAAATACGCGCGCAGTCCACTGGCACGTCCTACCCCAACGAAAAATGAATACACACTGAATTTCCTCCCCGAATTACTCACGCTGCTTGGTTTCTCTCTCAGAGCTGCTCACGTGTCGCGTCATGTGTATGCATTTTTTAATGCGCACGCGCGCGAGCTGTTGGCTGCGTCGTCTGTCGTGTATGTTTTTTGGCTCTCGGTCATGAGTTTAGTAATTCAAGTCGTTAAAAAAATAAACTAAAAATAAAACAAATTAAAAATTCTCGTAAATAATGAAAAACAGTCAGAAGTTCTTACTTCATTAATGGAGAAGAATGGACCTACCTACCTACCTACCTATGGATCTGGTGAAATGATTCAGCAAGGACTTAATTAAGATCAATTTTCAATACTCTTGGAGCACAAAAGGAAACAGTTGCGGCCCTCCAGGAAGAAAAAATTGTCAAAAGGTGCTAAGACTCAATAAAAAAAAAAATTATTTCATTTTTTCCACAGTCATAACAAAATAAATGTAAAAATTTTAATTGCATTAAATTGATGAATAAATTTTAATTTTATTTAATTTAATCTAATTAATTAATTAAGTTTAATTTGAGACAGTAAAACTCCAAAAAAAAACCGAGCGCTAATCACCGAAACGCGTAATTTCCCGGTGGCGCGCGAAATACGCGCGCAGTCCACTGGCACGTCCTACCCCAACGAAAAATGAATACACACTGAATTTCCTCCCCGAATTACTCACGCTGCTTGGTTTCTCTCTCAGAGCTGCTCGCGTGTCGCGTCATGTGTATGCATTTTTTAATGCGCACGCGCGCGAGCTGTTGGCTGCGTCGTCTGTCGTGTATGTTTTTTGGCTCTCGGTCATGAGTTTAGTAATTCAAGTCGTTAAAAAAATAAACTAAAAATAAAACAAATTAAAAATACTCGTAAATAATGAAAAACAGTCAGAAGTTCTTACTTCATTAATGGAGAAGAATGGACCTACCTACCTACCTACCTATGGATCTGGTGAAATGATTCAGCAAGGACTTAATTAAGATCAATTTTCAATACTCTTGGAGCACAAAAGGAAACAGTTGCGGCCCTCCAGGAAGAAAAAATTGTCAAAAGGTGCTAAGACTCAATAAAAAAAAAAATTATTTCATTTTTTCCACAGTCATAACAAAATAAATGTAAAAATTTTAATTGCATTAAATTGATGAATAAATTTTAATTTTATTTAATTTAATCTAATTAATTAATTAAGTTTAATTTGAGACAGTAAAACTCCAAAAAAAAACCGAGCGCTAATCACCGAAACGCGTAATTTCCCGGTGGCGCGCGAAATACGCGCGCAGTCCACTGGCACGTCCTACCCCAACGAAAAATGAATACACACTGAATTTCCTCCCCGAATTACTCACGCTGCTTGGTTTCTCTCTCAGAGCTGCTCTCGTGTCGCGTCATGTGTATGCATTTTTTAATGCGCACGCGCGCGAGCTGTTGGCTGCGTCGTCTGTCGTGTATGTTTTTTGGCTCTCGGTCATGAGTTTAGTAATTCAAGTCGTTAAAAAAATAAACTAAAAATAAAACAAATTAAAAATACTCGTAAATAATGAAAAACAGTCAGAAGTTCTTACTTCATTAATGGAGAAGAATGGACCTACCTACCTATGGATCTGGTGAAATGATTCAGCAAGGACTTAATTAAGATCAATTTTCAATACTCTTGGAGCACAAAAGGAAACAGTTGCGGCCCTCCAGGAAGAAAAAATTGTCAAAAGGTGCTAAGACTCAATAAAAAAAAAAATTATTTCATTTTTTCCACAGTCATAACAAAATAAATGTAAAAATTTTAATTGCATTAAATTGATGAATAAATTTTAATTTTATTTAATTTAATCTAATTAATTAATTAAGTTTAATTTGAGACAGTAAAACTCCAAAAAAAAACCGAGCGCTAATCACCGAAACGCGTAATTTCCCGGTGGCGCGCGAAATACGCGCGCAGTCCACTGGCACGTCCTACCCCAACGAAAAATGAATACACACTGAATTTCCTCCCCGAATTACTCACGCTGCTTGGTTTCTCTCTCAGAGCTGCTCGCGTGTCGCGTCATGTGTATGCATTTTTAATGTGCACGCGCGCGAGCTGTTGGCTGCGTCGTCTGGCGTGTATGTTTTTTGGCTCTCGGTCATGAGTTTAGTAATTCAAGTCGTTAAAAAAATAAACTAAAAATAAAACAAATTAAAAATACTCGTAAATAATGAAAAACAGTCAGAAGTTCTTACTTCATTAATGGAGAAGAATGGACCTACCTACCTACCTACCTATGGATCTGGTGAAATGATTCAGCAAGGACTTAATTAAGATCAATTTTCAATACTCTTGGAGCACAAAAGGAAACAGTTGCGGCCCTCCAGGAAGAAAAAATTGTCAAAAGGTGCTAAGACTCAATAAAAAAAAAATTATTTCATTTTTTCCACAGTCATAACAAAATAAATGTAAAAATTTTAATTGCATTAAATTGATGAATAAATTTTAATTTTATTTAATTTAATCTAATTAATTAATTAAGTTTAATTTGAGACAGTAAAACTCCAAAAAAAACCGAGCGCTAATCACCGAAACGCGTAATTTCCCGGTGGCGCGCGAAATACGCGCGCAGTCCACTGGCACGTCCTACCCCAACGAAAAATGAATACACACTGAATTTCCTCCCCGAATTACTCACGCTGCTTGGTTTCTCTCTCAGAGCTGCTCGCGTGTCGCGTCATGTGTATGCATTTTTTAATGCGCACGCGCGCGAGCTGTTGGCTGCGTCGTCTGTCGTGTATGTTTTTTGGCTCTCGGTCATGAGTTTAGTAATTCAAGTCGTTAAAAAAATAAACTAAAAATAAAACAAATTAAAAATACTCGTAAATAATGAAAAACAGTCAGAAGTTCTTACTTCATTAATGGAGAAGAATGGACCTACCTACCTACCTACCTATGGATCTGGTGAAATGATTCAGCAAGGACTTAATTAAGATCAATTTTCAATACTCTTGGAGCACAAAAGGAAACAGTTGCGGCCCTCCAGGAAGAAAAAATTGTCAAAAGGTGCTAAGACTCAATAAAAAAAAAATTATTTCATTTTTTCCACAGTCATAACAAAATAAATGTAAAAATTTTAATTGCATTAAATTGATGAATAAATTTTAATTTTATTTAATTTAATCTAATTAATTAATTAAGTTTAATTTGAGACAGTAAAACTCCAAAAAAAAACCGAGCGCTAATCACCGAAACGCGTAATTTCCCGGTGGCGCGCGAAATACGCGCGCAGTCCACTGGCACGTCCTACCCCAACGAAAAATGAATACACACTGAATTTCCTCCCCGAATTACTCACCCTGCTTGGTTTCTCTCTCAGAGCTGCTCGCGTGTCGCGTCATGTGTATGCATTTTTTAATGCGCACGCGCGCGAGCTGTTGGCTGCGTCGTCTGTCGTGTATGTTTTTTGGCTCTCGGTCATGAGTTTAGTAATTCAAGTCGTTAAAAAAATAAACTAAAAATAAAACAAATTAAAAATACTCGTAAATAATGAAAAACAGTCAGAAGTTCTTACTTCATTAATGGAGAAGAATGGACCTACCTACCTACCTACCTATGGATCTGGTGAAATGATTCAGCAAGGACTTAATTAAGATCAATTTTCAATACTCTTGGAGCACAAAAGGAAACAGTTGCGGCCCTCCAGGAAGAAAAAATTGTCAAAAGGTGCTAAGACTCAATAAAAAAAAATTATTTCATTTTTTCCACAGTCATAACAAAATAAATGTAAAAATTTTAATTGCATTAAATTGATGAATAAATTTTAATTTTATTTAATATAATGTAATTAATTAATTAAGTTTAATTTGAGACAGTAAAACTCCAAAAAAAAAAAAGCGCTAATCACCGAAACGCGTAATTTCCCGGTGGCGCGCGAAATACGCGCGCAGTCCACTGGCACGTCCTACCCCAACGAAAAATGAATACACACTGAATTTCCTCCCCGAATTACTCACGCTGCTTGGTTTCTCTCTCAGAGCTGCTCGCGTGTCGCGTCATGTGTATGCATTTTTTAATGCGCACGCGCGCGAGCTGTTGGCTGCGTCGTCTGTCGTGTATGTTTTTTGGCTCTCGGTCATGAGTTTAGTAATTCAAGTCGTTAAAAAAATAAACTAAAAATAAAACAAATTAAAAATACTCGTAAATAATGAAAAACAGTCAGAAGTTCTTACTTCATTAATGGAGAAGAATGGACCTACCTACCTACCTACCTATTGATCTGGTGAAATGATTCAGCAAGGACTTAATTAAGATCAATTTTCAATACTCTTGGAGCACAAAAGGAAACAGTTGCGGCCCTCCAGGAAGAAAAAATTGTCAGAAGGTGCTAAGACTCAATAAAAAAAAAATTATTTCATTTTTTCCACAGTCATAACAAAATAAATGTAAAAATTTTAATTGCATTAAATTGATGAATAAATTTTAATTTTATTTAATTTAATGTAATTAATTAATTAAGTTTAATTTGAGACAGTAAAACTCCAAAAAAAACCGAGCGCTAATCACCGAAACGCGTAATTTCCCGGTGGCGCGCGAAATACGCGCGCAGTCCACTGGCACGTCCTACCCCAACGAAAAATGAATACACACTGAATTTCCTCCCCGAATTACTCACGCTGCTTGGTTTCTCTCTCAGAGCTGCTCGCGTGTCGCGTCATGTGTATGCATTTTTTAATGCGCACGCGCGCGAGCTGTTGGCTGCGTCGTCTGTCGTGTATGTTTTTTGGCTCTCGGTCATGAGTTTAGTAATTCAAGTCGTTAAAAAAATAAACTAAAAATAAAACAAATTAAAAATACTCGTAAATAATGAAAAACAGTCAGAAGTTCTTACTTCATTAATGGAGAAGAATGGACCTACCTACCTGCCTACCTATGGATCTGGTGAAATGATTCAGCAAGGACTTAATTAAGATCAATTTTCAATACTCTTGGAGCACAAAAGAAAACAGTTGCGGCCCTCCAGGAAGAAAAAATTGTCAAAAGGTGCTAAGACTCAATAAAAAAAAAAATTATTTCATTTTTTCCACAGTCATAACAAAATAAATGTAAAAATTTTAATTGCATTAAATTGATGAATAAATTTTAATTTTATTTAATTTAATCTAATTAATTAATTAAGTTTAATTTGAGACAGTAAAACTCCAAAAAAAAACCGAGCGCTAATCACCGAAACGCGTAATTTCCCGGTGGCGCGCGAAATACGCGCGCAGTCCACTGGCACGTCCTACCCCAACGAAAAATGAATACACACTGAATTTCCTCCCCGAATTACTCACGCTGCTTGGTTTCTCTCTCAGAGCTGCTCGCGTGTCGCGTCATGTGTATGCATTTTTTAATGCGCACGCGCGCGAGCTGTTGGCTGCGTCGTCTGTCGTGTATGTTTTTTGGCTCTCGGTCATGAGTTTAGTAATTCAAGTCGTTAAAAAAATAAACTAAAAATAAAACAAATTAAAAATACTAGTAAATAATGAAAAACAGTCAGAAGTTCTTACTTCATTAATGGAGAAGAATGGACCTACCTACCTACCTACCTATGGATCTGGTGAAATGATTCAGCAAGGACTTAATTAAGATCAATTTTCAATACTCTTGGAGCACAAAAGGAAACAGTTGCGGCCCTCCAGGAAGAAAAAATTGTCAAAAGGTGCTAAGACTCAATAAAAAAAAAATTATTTCATTTTTTCCACAGTCATAACAAAATAAATGTAAAAATTTTAATTGCATTAAATTGATGAATAAATTTTAATTTTATTTAATTTAATCTAATTAATTAATTAAGTTTAATTTGAGACAGTAAAACTCCAAAAAAAAACCGAGCGCTAATCACCGAAACGCGTAATTTCCCGGTGGCGCGCGAAATACGCGCGCAGTCCACTGGCACGTCCTACCCCAACGAAAAATGAATACACACTGAATTTCCTCCCCGAATTACTCACGCTGCTTGGTTTCTCTCTCAGAGCTGCTCGCGTGTCGCGTCATGTGTATGCATTTTTTAATGCGCACGCGCGCGAGCTGTTGGCTGCGTCGTCTGTCGTGTATGTTTTTTGGCTCTCGGTCATGAGTTTAGTAATTCAAGTCGTTAAAAAAATAAACTAAAAATAAAACAAATTAAAAATACTCGTAAATAATGAAAAACAGTCAGAAGTTCTTACTTCATTAATGGAGAAGAATGGACCTACCTACCTACCTACCTATGGATCTGGTGAAATGATTCAGCAAGGACTTAATTAAGATCAATTTTCAATACTCTTGGAGCACAAAAGGAAACAGTTGCGGCCCTCCAGGAAGAAAAAATTGTCAAAAGGTGCTAAGACTCAATAAAAAAAAAAATTATTTCATTTTTTCCACAGTCATAACAAAATAAATGTAAAAATTTTAATTGCATTAAATTGATGAATAAATTTTAATTTTATTTAATTTAATCTAATTAATTAATTAAGTTTAATTTGAGACAGTAAAACTCCAAAAAAAAACCGAGCGCTAATCACCGAAACGCGTAATTTCCCGGTGGCGCGCGAAATACGCGCGCAGTCCACTGGCACGTCCTACCCCAACGAAAAATGAATACACACTGAATTTCCTCCCCGAATTACTCACGCTGCTTGGTTTCTCTCTCAGAGCTGCTCGCGTGTCGCGTCATGTGTATGCATTTTTTAATGCGCACGCGCGCGAGCTGTTGGCTGCGTCGTCTGTCGTGTATGTTTTTTGGCTCTCGGTCATGAGTTTAGTAATTCAAGTCGTTAAAAAAATAAACTAAAAATAAAACAAATTAAAAATACTCGTAAATAATGAAAAACAGTCAGAAGTTCTTACTTCATTAATGGAGAAGAATGGACCTACCTACCTACCTACCTATGGATCTGGTGAAATGATTCAGCAAGGACTTAATTAAGATCAATTTTCAATACTCTTGGAGCACAAAAGGAAACAGTTGCGGCCCTCCAGGAAGAAAAAATTGTCAAAAGGTGCTAAGACTCAATAAAAAAAAAATTATTTCATTTTTTCCACAGTCATAACAAAATAAATGTAAAAATTTTAATTGCATTAAATTGATGAATAAATTTTAATTTTATTTAATTTAATCTAATTAATTAATTAAGTTTAATTTGAGACAGTAAAACTCCAAAAAAAAACCGAGCGCTAATCACCGAAACGCGTAATTTCCCGGTGGCGCGCGAAATACGCGCGCAGTCCACTGGCACGTCCTACCCCAACGAAAAATGAATACACACTGAATTTCCTCCCCGAATTACTCACGCTGCTTGGTTTCTCTCTCAGAGCTGCTCGCGTGTCGCGTCATGTGTATGCATTTTTTAATGCGCACGCGCGCGAGCTGTTGGCTGCGTCGTCTGTCGTGTATGTTTTTTGGCTCTCGGTCATGAGTTTAGTAATTCAAGTCGTTAAAAAAATAAACTAAAAATAAAACAAATTAAAAATACTCGTAAATAATGAAAAACAGTCAGAAGTTCTCACTTCATTAATGGAGAAGAATGGACCTACCTACCTACCTACCTATGGATCTGGTGAAATGATTCAGCAAGGACTTAATTAAGATCAATTTTCAATACTCTTGGAGCACAAAAGGAAACAGTTGCGGCCCTCCGGGTAGAAAAAATTGTCAAAAGGTGCTAAGACTCAATAAAAAAAAAAATTATTTCATTTTTTCCACAGTCATAACAAAATAAATGTAAAAATTTTAATTGCATTAAATTGATGAATAAATTTTAATTTTATTTAATTTAATCTAATTAATTAATTAAGTTTAATTTGAGACAGTAAAACTCCAAAAAAAACCGAGCGCTAATCACCGAAACGCGTAATTTCCCGGTGGCGCGCGAAATACGCGCGCAGTCCACTGGCACGTCCTACCCCAACGAAAAATGAATACACACTGAATTTCCTCCCCGAATTACTCACGCTGCTTGGTTTCTCTCTCAGAGCTGCTCGCGTGTCGCGTCATGTGTATGCATTTTTTAATGCGCACGCGCGCGAGCTGTTGGCTGCGTCGTCTGTCGTGTATGTTTTTTGGCTCTCGGTCATGAGTTTAGTAATTCAAGTCGTTAAAAAAATAAACTAAAAATAAAACAAATTAAAAATACTCGTAAATAATGAAAAACAGTCAGAAGTTCTTACTTCATTAATGGAGAAGAATGGACCTACCTACCTACCTACCTATGGATCTGGTGAAATGATTCAGCAAGGACTTAATTAAGATCAATTTTCAATACTCTTGGAGCACAAAAGGAAACAGTTGCGGCCCTCCAGGAAGAAAAAATTGTCAAAAGGTGCTAAGACTCAATAAAAAAAAAATTATTTCATTTTTTCCACAGTCATAACAAAATAAATGTAAAAATTTTAATTGCATTAAATTGATGAATAAATTTTAATTTTATTTAATTTAATCTAATTAATTAATTAAGTTTAATTTGAGACAGTAAAACTCCAAAAAAAAACCGAGCGCTAATCACCGAAACGCGTAATTTCCCGGTGGCGCGCGAAATACGCGCGCAGTCCACTGGCACGTCCTACCCCAACGAAAAATGAATACACACTGAATTTCCTCCCCGAATTACTCACGCTGCTTGGTTTCTCTCTCAGAGCTGCTCGCGTGTCGCGTCATGTGTATGCATTTTTTAATGCGCACGCGCGCGAGCTGTTGGCTGCGTCGTCTGTCGTGTATGTTTTTTGGCTCTCGGTCATGAGTTTAGTAATTCAAGTCGTTAAAAAAATAAACTAAAAATAAAACAAATTAAAAATACTCGTAAATAATGAAAAACAGTCAGAAGTTCTTACTTCATTAATGGAGAAGAATGGACCTACCTACCTACCTACCTATGGATCTGGTGAAATGATTCAGCAAGGACTTAATTAAGATCAATTTTCAATACTCTTGGAGCACAAAAGGAAACAGTTGCGGCCCTCCAGGAAGAAAAAATTGTCAAAAGGTGCTAAGACTCAATAAAAAAAAAAATTATTTCATTTTTTCCACAGTCATAACAAAATAAATGTAAAAATTTTAATTGCATTAAATTGATGAATAAATTTTAATTTTATTTAATTTAATCTAATTAATTAATTAAGTTTAATTTGAGACAGTAAAACTCCAAAAAAAAACCGAGCGCTAATCACCGAAACGCGTAATTTCCCGGTGGCGCGCGAAATACGCGCGCAGTCCACTGGCACGTCCTACCCCAACGAAAAATGAATACACACTGAATTTCCTCCCCGAATTACTCACGCTGCTTGGTTTCTCTCTCAGAGCTGCTCGCGTGTGCGTGTCGCGTCATGTGTATGCATTTTTTAATGCGCACGCGCGCGAGCTGTTGGCTGCGTCGTCTGTCGTGTATGTTTTTTGGCTTTCAATACTAATCACCGAAACGCGTAATTTCCCGGTGGCGCGCGAAATACGCGCGCAGTCCACTGGCACGTCCTACCCCAACGAAAAATGAATACACACTGAATTTCCTCCCCGAATTACTCACGCTGCTTGGTTTCTCTCTCAGAGCTGCTCGCGTGTCGCGTCATGTGTATGCATTTTTTAATGCGCACGCGCGCGAGCTGTTGGCTGCGTCGTCTGTCGTGTATGTTTTTTGGCTCTCGGTCATGAGTTTAGTAATTCAAGTCGTTAAAAAAATAAACTAAAAATAAAACAAATTAAAAATACTCGTAAATAATGAAAAACAGTCAGAAGTTCTTACTTCATTAATGGAGAAGAATGGACCTACCTACCTACCTACCTATGGATCTGGTGAAATGATTCAGCAAGGACTTAATTAAGATCAATTTTCAATACTCTTGGAGCACAAAAGGAAACAGTTGCGGCCCTCCAGGAAGAAAAAATTGTCAAAAGGTGCTAAGACTCTATAAAAAAAAAATTATTTCATTTTTTCCACAGTCATAACAAAATAAATGTAAAAATTTTAATTGCATTAAATTGATGAATAAATTTTAATTTTATTTAATTTAATCTAATTAATTAATTAAGTTTAATTTGAGACAGTAAAACTCCAAAAAAAAACCGAGCGCTAATCACCGAAACGCGTAATTTCCCGGTGGCGCGCGAAATACGCGCGCAGTCCACTGGCACGTCCTACCCCAACGAAAAATGAATACACACTGAATTTCCTCCCCGAATTACTCACGCTGCTTGGTTTCTCTCTCAGACCTGCTCGCGTGTCGCGTCATGTGTATGCATTTTTTAATGCGCACGCGCGCGAGCTGTTGGCTGCGTCGTCTGTCGTGTATGTTTTTTGGCTCTCGGTCATGAGTTTAGTAATTCAAGTCGTTAAAAAAATAAACTAAAAATAAAACAAATTAAAAATACTCGTAAATAATGAAAAACAGTCAGAAGTTCTTACTTCATTAATGGAGAAGAATGGACCTACCTACCTACCTACCTATGGATCTGGTGAAATGATTCAGCAAGGACTTAATTAAGATCAATTTTCAATACTCTTGGAGCACAAAAGGAAACAGTTGCGGCCCTCCAGGAAGAAAAAATTGTCAAAAGGTGCTAAGACTCAATAAAAAAAAAAATATTTCATTTTTTCCACAGTCATAACAAAATAAATGTAAAAATTTTAATTGCATTAAATTGATGAATAAATTTTAATTTTATTTAATTTAATCTAATTAATTAATTAAGTTTAATTTGAGACAGTAAAACTCCAAAAAAAAACCGAGCGCTAATCACCGAAACGCGTAATTTCCCGGTGGCGCGCGAAATACGCGCGCAGTCCACTGGCACGTCCTACCCCAACGAAAAATGAATACACACTGAATTTCCTCCCCGAATTACTCACGCTGCTTGGTTTCTCTCTCAGAGCTGCTCGCGTGTCGCGTCATGTGTATGCATTTTTTAATACGCACGCGCGCGAGCTGTTGGCTGCGTCGTCTGTCGTGTATGTTTTTTGGCTCTCGGTCATGAGTTTAGTAATTCAAGTCGTTAAAAAAATAAACTAAAAATAAAACAAATTAAAAATACTCGTAAATAATGAAAAACAGTCAGAAGTTCTTACTTCATTAATGGAGAAGAATGGACCTACCTACCTACCTACCTATGGATCTGGTGAAATGATTCAGCAAGGACTTAATTAAGATCAATTTTCAATACTAATCACCGAAACGCGTAATTTCCCGGTGGCGCGCGAAATACGCGCGCAGTCCACTGGCACGTCCTACCCCAACGAAAAATGAATACACACTGAATTTCCTCCCCGAATTACTCACGCTGCTTGGTTTCTCTCTCAGAGCTGCTCGCGTGTCGCGTCATGTGTATGCATTTTTTAATGCGCACGCGCGCGAGCTGTTGGCTGCGTCGTCTGTCGTGTATGTTTTTTGGCTCTCGGTCATGAGTTTAGTAATTCAAGTCGTTAAAAAAATAAACTAAAAATAAAACAAATTAAAAATACTCGTAAATAATGAAAAACAGTCAGAAGTTCTTACTTCATTAATGGAGAAGAATGGACCTACCTACCTACCTACCTATGGATCTGGTGAAATGATTCAGCAAGGACTTAATTAAGATCAATTTTCAATACTCTTGGAGCACAAAAGGAAACAGTTGCGGCCCTCCAGGAAGAAAAAATTGTCAAAAGGTGCTAAGACTCAATAAAAAAAAAATTATTTCATTTTTTCCACAGTCATAACAAAATAAATGTAAAAATTTTAATTGCATTAAATTGATGAATAAATTTTAATTTTATTTAATTTAATCTAATTAATTAATTAAGTTTAATTTGAGACAGTAAAACTCCAAAAAAAAACCGAGCGCTAATCACCGAAACGCGTAATTTCCCGGTGGCGCGCGAAATACGCGCGCAGTCCACTGGCACGTCCTACCCCAACGAAAAATGAATACACACTGAATTTCCTCCCCGAATTACTCACGCTGCTTGGTTTCTCTCTCAGAGCTGCTCGCGTGTCGCGTCATGTGTATGCATTTTTTAATGCGCACGCGCGCGAGCTGTTGGCTGCGTCGTCTGTCGTGTATGTTTTTTGGCTCTCGGTCATGAGTTTAGTAATTCAAGTCGTTAAAAAAATAAACTAAAAATAAAACAAATTAAAAATACTCGTAAATAATGAAAAACAGTCAGAAGTTCTTACTTCATTAATGGAGAAGAATGGACCTACCTACCTACCTACCTATGGATCTGGTGAAATGATTCAGCAAGGACTTAATTAAGATCAATTTTCAATACTCTTGGAGCACAAAAGGAAACAGTTGCGGCCCTCCAGGAAGAAAAAATTGTCAAAAGGTGCTAAGACTCAATAAAAAAAAAATTATTTCATTTTTTCCACAGTCATAACAAAATAAATGTAAAAATTTTAATTGCATTAAATTGATGAATAAATTTTAATTTTATTTAATTTAATCTAATTAATTAATTAAGTTTAATTTGAGACAGTAAAACTCCAAAAAAAACCGAGCGCTAATCACCGAAACGCGTAATTTCCCGGTGGCGCGCGAAATACGCGCGCAGTCCACTGGCACGTCCTACCCCAACGAAAAATGAATACACACTGAATTTCCTCCCCGAATTACTCACGCTGCTTGGTTTCTCTCTCAGAGCTGCTCGCGTGTCGCGTCATGTGTATGCATTTTTTAATGCGCACGCGCGCGAGCTGTTGGCTGCGTCGTCTGTCGTGTATGTTTTTTGGCTCTCGGTCATGAGTTTAGTAATTCAAGTCGTTAAAAAAATAAACTAAAAATAAAACAAATTAAAAATACTCGTAAATAATGAAAAACAGTCAGAAGTTCTTACTTCATTAATGGAGAAGAATGGACCTACCTACCTACCTACCTATGGATCTGGTGAAATGATTCAGCAAGGACTTAATTAAGATCAATTTTCAATACTCTTGGAGCACAAAAGGAAACAGTTGCGGCCCTCCAGGAAGAAAAAATTGTCAAAAGGTGCTAAGACTCAATAAAAAAAAAAATTATTTCATTTTTTCCACAGTCATAACAAAATAAATGTAAAAATTTTAATTGCATTAAATTGATGAATAAATTTTAATTTTATTTAATTTAATCTAATTAATTAATTAAGTTTAATTTGAGACAGTAAAACTCCAAAAAAAAAACCGAGCGCTAATCACCGAAACGCGTAATTTCCCGGTGGCGCGCGAAATACGCGCGCAGTCCACTGGCACGTCCTACCCCAACGAAAAATGAATACACACTGAATTTCCTCCCCGAATTACTCACGCTGCTTGGTTTCTCTCTCAGAGCTGCTCGCGTGTCGCGTCATGTGTATGCATTTTTTAATGCGCACGCGCGCGAGCTGTTGGCTGCGTCGTCTGTCGTGTATGTTTTTTGGCTCTCGGTCATGAGTTTAGTAATTCAAGTCGTTAAAAAAATAAACTAAAAATAAAACAAATTAAAAATACTCGTAAATAATGAAAAACAGTCAGAAGTTCTTACTTCATTAATGGAGAAGAATGGACCTACCTACCTACCTACCTATGGATCTGGTGAAATGATTCAGCAAGGACTTAATTAAGATCAATTTTCAATACTCTTGGAGCACAAAAGGAAACAGTTGCGGCCCTCCAGGAAGAAAAAATTGTCAAAAGGTGCTAAGACTCAATAAAAAAAAAATTATTTCATTTTTTCCACAGTCATAACAAAATAAATGTAAAAATTTTAATTGCATTAAATTGATGAATAAATTTTAATTTTATTTAATTTAATCTAATTAATTAATTAAGTTTAATTTGAGACAGTAAAACTCCAAAAAAAACCGAGCGCTAATCACCGAAACGCGTAATTTCCCGGTGGCGCGCGAAATACGCGCGCAGTCCACTGGCACATCCTACCCCAACGAAAAATGAATACACACTGAATTTCCTCCCCGAATTACTCACGCTGCTTGGTTTCTCTCTCAGAGCTGCTCGCGTGTCGCGTCATGTGTATGCATTTTTTAATGCGCACGCGCGCGAGCTGTTGGCTGCGTCGTCTGTCGTGTATGTTTTTTGGCTCTCGGTCATGAGTTTAGTAATTCAAGTCGTTAAAAAAATAAACTAAAAATAAAACAAATTAAAAATACTCGTAAATAATGAAAAACAGTCAGAAGTTCTTACTTCATTAATGGAGAAGAATGGACCTACCTACCTACCTACCTATGGATCTGGTGAAATGATTCAGCAAGGACTTAATTAAGATCAATTTTCAATACTCTTGGAGCACAAAAGGAAACAGTTGCGGCCCTCCAGGAAGAAAAAATTGTCAAAAGGTGCTAAGACTCAATAAAAAAAAAATTATTTCATTTTTTCCACAGTCATAACAAAATAAATGTAAAAATTTTAATTGCATTAAATTGATGAATAAATTTTAATTTTATTTAATTTAATCTAATTAATTAATTAAGTTTAATTTGAGACAGTAAAACTCCAAAAAAAACCGAGCGCTAATCACCGAAACGCGTAATTTCCCGGTGGCGCGCGAAATACGCGCGCAGTCCGCTGGGACGTCCTACCCCAACGAAAAATGAATACACACTGAATTTCCTCCCCGAATTACTCACGCTGCTTGGTTTCTCTCTCAGAGCTGCTCGCGTGTCGCGTCATGTGTATGCATTTTTTAATGCGCACGCGCGCGAGCTGTTGGCTGCGTCGTCTGTCGTGTATGTTTTTTGGCTCTCGGTCATGAGTTTAGTAATTCAAGTCGTTAAAAAAATAAACTAAAAATAAAACAAATTAAAAATACTCGTAAATAATGAAAAACAGTCAGAAGTTCTTACTTCATTAATGGAGAAGAATGGACCTACCTACCTACCTACCTATGGATCTGGTGAAATGATTCAGCAAGGACTTAATTAAGATCAATTTTCAATACTCTTGGAGCACAAAAGGAAACAGTTGCGGCCCTCCAGGAAGAAAAAATTGTCAAAAGGTGCTAAGACTCAATAAAAAAAAAATTATTTCATTTTTTCCACAGTCATAACAAAATAAATGTAAAAATTTTAATTGCATTAAATTGATGAATAAATTTTAATTTTATTTAATTTAATCTAATTAATTAATTAAGTTTAATTTGAGACAGTAAAACTCCAAAAAAAACCGAACGCTAATCACCGAAACGCGTAATTTCCCGGTGGCGCGCGAAATACGCGCGCAGTCCACTGGCACGTCCTACCCCAACGAAAAATGAATACACACTGAATTTCCTCCCCGAATTACTCACGCTGCTTGGTTTCTCTCTCAGAGCTGCTCGCGTGTCGCGTCATGTGTATGCATTTTTTAATGCGCACGCGCGCGAGCTGTTGGCTGCGTCGTCTGTCGTGTATGTTTTTTGGCTCTCGGTCATGAGTTTAGTAATTCAAGTCGTTAAAAAAATAAACTAAAAATAAAACAAATTAAAAATACTCGTAAATAATGAAAAACAGTCAGAAGTTCTTACTTTATTAATGGAGAAGAATGGACCTACCTACCTACCTACCTAATGGATCTGGTGAAATGATTCAGCAAGGACTTAATTAAGATCAATTTTCAATACTCTCGGAGCACAAAAGGAAACAGTTGCGGCCCTCCAGGAAGAAAAAATTGTCAAAAGGTGCTAAGACTCAATAAAAAAAAAAATTATTTCATTTTTTCCACAGTCATAACAAAATAAATGTAAAAATTTTAATTGCATTAAATTGATGAATAAATTTTAATTTTATTTAATTTAATCTAATTAATTAATTAAGTTTAATTTGAGACAGTAAAACTCCAAAAAAAACCGAGCGCTAATCACCGAAACGCGTAATTTCCCGGTGGCGCGCGAAATACGCGCGCAGTCCACTGGCACGTCCTACCCCAACGAAAAATGAATACACACTGAATTTCCTCCCCGAATTACTCACGCTGCTTGGTTTCTCTCTCAGAGCTGCTCGCGTGTCGCGTCATGTGTATGCATTTTTTAATGCGCACGCGCGCGAGCTGTTGGCTGCGTCGTCTGTCGTGTATGTTTTTTGGCTCTCGGTCATGAGTTTAGTAATTCAAGTCGTTAAAAAAATAAACTAAAAATAAAACAAATTAAAAATACTCGTAAATAATGAAAAACAGTCAGAAGTTCTTACTTCATTAATGGAGAAGAATGGACCTACCTACCTACCTACCTATGGATCTGGTGAAATGATTCAGCAAGGACTTAATTAAGATCAATTTTCAATACTCTTGGAGCACAAAAGGAAACAGTTGCGGCCCTCCAGGAAGAAAAAATTGTCAAAAGGTGCTAAGACTCAATAAAAAAAAAAATTATTTCATTTTTTCCACAGTCATAACAAAATAAATGTAAAAATTTTAATTGCATTAAATTGATGAATAAATTTTAATTTTATTTAATTTAATCTAATTAATTAATTAAGTTTAATTTGAGACAGTAAAACTCCAAAAAAAACCGAGCGCTAATCACCGAAACGCGTAATTTCCCGGTGGCGCGCGAAATACGCGCGCAGTCCACTGGCACGTCCTACCCCAACGAAAAATGAATACACACTGAATTTCCTCCCCGAATTACTCACGCTGCTTGGTTTCTCTCTCAGAGCTGCTCGCGTGTCGCGTCATGTGTATGCATTTTTTAATGCGCACGCGCGCGAGCTGTTGGCTGCGTCGTCTGTCGTGTATGTTTTTTGGCTCTCGGTCATGAGTTTAGTAATTCAAGTCGTTAAAAAAATAAACTAAAAATAAAACAAATTAAAAATACTCGTAAATAATGAAAAACAGTCAGAAGTTCTTACTTCATTAATGGAGAAGAATGGACCTACCTACCTACCTACCTATGGATCTGGTGAAATGATTCAGCAAGGACTTAATTAAGATCAATTTTCAATACTCTTGGAGCACAAAAGGAAACAGTTGCGGCCCTCCAGGAAGAAAAAATTGTCAAAAGGTGCTAAGACTCAATAAAAAAAAAATTATTTCATTTTTTCCACAGTCATAACAAAATAAATGTAAAAATTTTAATTGCATTAAATTGATGAATAAATTTTAATTTTATTTAATTTAATCTAATTAATTAATTAAGTTTAATTTGAGACAGTAAAACTCCAAAAAAAACCGAGCGCTAATCACCGAAACGCGTAATTTCCCGGTGGCGCGCGAAATACGCGCGCAGTCCGCTGGCACGTCCTACCCCAACGAAAAATGAATACACACTGAATTTCCTCCCCGAATTACTCACCCTGCTTGGTTTCTCTCTCAGAGCTGCTCGCGTGTCGCGTCATGTGTATGCATTTTTTAATGCGCACGCGCGCGAGCTGTTGGCTGCGTCGTCTGTCGTGTATGTTTTTTGGCTCTCGGTCATGAGTTTAGTAATTCAAGTCGTTAAAAAAATAAACTAAAAATAAAACAAATTAAAAATACTCGTAAATAATGAAAAACAGTCAGAAGTTCTTACTTCATTAATGGAGAAGAATGGACCTACCTACCTACCTACCTATGGATCTGGTGAAATGATTCAGCAAGGACTTAATTAAGATCAATTTTCAATACTCTTGGAGCACAAAAGGAAACAGTTGCGGCCCTCCAGGAAGAAAAAATTGTCAAAAGGTGCTAAGACTCAATAAAAAAAAAATTATTTCATTTTTTCCACAGTCATAACAAAATAAATGTAAAAATTTTAATTGCATTAAATTGATGAATAAATTTTAATTTTATTTAATTTAATCTAATTAATTAATTAAGTTTAATTTGAGACAGTAAAACTCCAAAAAAAACCGAGCGCTAATCACCGAAACGCGTAATTTCCCGGTGGCGCGCGAAATACGCGCGCAGTCCACTGGCACGTCCTACCCCAACGAAAAATGAATACACACTGAATTTCCTCCCCGAATTACTCACGCTGCTTGGTTTCTCTCTCAGAGCTGCTCGCGTGTCGCGTCATGTGTATGCATTTTTTAATGCGCACGCGCGCGAGCTGTTGGCTGCGTCGTCTGTCGTGTATGTTTTTTGGCTCTCGGTCATGAGTTTAGTAATTCAAGTCGTTAAAAAAATAAACTAAAAATAAAACAAATTAAAAATACTCGTAAATAATGAAAAACAGTCAGAAGTTCTTACTTCATTAATGGAGAAGAATGGACCTACCTACCTACCTACCTATGGATCTGGTGAAATGATTCAGCAAGGACTTAATTAAGATCAATTTTCAATACTAATCACCGAAACGCGTAATTTCCCGGTGGCGCGCGAAATACGCGCGCAGTCCACTGGCACGTCCTACCCCAACGAAAAATGAATACACACTGAATTTCCTCCCCGAATTACTCACGCTGCTTGGTTTCTCTCTCAGAGCTGCTCGCGTGTCGCGTCATGTGTATGCATTTTTTAATGCGCACGCGCGCGAGCTGTTGGCTGCGTCGTCTGTCGTGTATGTTTTTTGGCTCTCGGTCATGAGTTTAGTAATTCAAGTCGTTAAAAAAATAAACTAAAAATAAAACAAATTAAAAATACTCGTAAATAATGAAAAACAGTCAGAAGTTCTTACTTCATTAATGGAGAAGAATGGACCTACCTACCTACCTACCTATGGATCTGGTGAAATGATTCAGCAAGGACTTAATTAAGATCAATTTTCAATACTCTTGGAGCACAAAAGGAAACAGTTGCGGCCCTCCAGGAAGAAAAAATTGTCAAAAGGTGCTAAGACTCAATAAAAAAAAAAATTATTTCATTTTTTCCACAGTCATAACAAAATAAATGTAAAAATTTTAATTGCATTAAATTGATGAATAAATTTTAATTTTATTTAATTTAATCTAATTAATTAATTAAGTTTAATTTGAGACAGTAAAACTCCAAAAAAAAACCGAGCGCTAATCACCGAAACGCGTAATTTCCCGGTGGCGCGCGAAATACGCGCGCAGTCCACTGGCACGTCCTACCCCAACGAAAAATGAATACACACTGAATTTCCTCCCCGAATTACTCACGCTGCTTGGTTTCTCTCTCAGAGCTGCTCGCGTGTCGCGTCATGTGTATGCATTTTTTAATGCGCACGCGCGCGAGCTGTTGGCTGCGTCGTCTGTCGTGTATGTTTTTTGGCTCTCGGTCATGAGTTTAGTAATTCAAGTCGTTAAAAAAATAAACTAAAAATAAAACAAATTAAAAATACTCGTAAATAATGAAAAACAGTCAGAAGTTCTTACTTCATTAATGGAGAAGAATGGACCTACCTACCTACCTACCTATGGATCTGGTGAAATGATTCAGCAAGGACTTAATTAAGATCAATTTTCAATACTCTTGGAGCACAAAAGGAAACAGTTGCGGCCCTCCAGGAAGAAAAAATTGTCAAAAGGTGCTAAGACTCAATAAAAAAAAAAATTATTTCATTTTTTCCACAGTCATAACAAAATAAATGTAAAAATTTTAATTGCATTAAATTGATGAATAAATTTTAATTTTATTTAATTTAATCTAATTAATTAATTAAGTTTAATTTGAGACAGTAAAACTCCAAAAAAAAACCGAGCGCTAATCACCGAAACGCGTAATTTCCCGGTGGCGCGCGAAATACGCGCGCAGTCCACTGGCACGTCCTACCCCAACGAAAAATGAATACACACTGAATTTCCTCCCCGAATTACTCACGCTGCTTGGTTTCTCTCTCAGAGCTGCTCGCGTGTCGCGTCATGTGTATGCATTTTTTAATGCGCACGCGCGCGAGCTGTTGGCTGCGTCGTCTGTCGTGTATGTTTTTTGGCTCTCGGTCATGAGTTTAGTAATTCAAGTCGTTAAAAAAATAAACTAAAAATAAAACAAATTAAAAATACTCGTAAATAATGAAAAACAGTCAGAAGTTCTTACTTCATTAATGGAGAAGAATGGACCTACCTACCTACCTACCTATGGATCTGGTGAAATGATTCAGCAAGGACTTAATTAAGATCAATTTTCAATACTCTTGGAGCACAAAAGGAAACAGTTGCGGCCCTCCAGGAAGAAAAAATTGTCAAAAGGTGCTAAGACTCAATAAAAAAAAAAATTATTTCATTTTTTCCACAGTCATAACAAAATAAATGTAAAAATTTTAATTGCATTAAATTGATGAATAAATTTTAATTTTATTTAATTTAATCTAATTAATTAATTAAGTTTAATTTGAGACAGTAAAACTCCAAAAAAAAAACCGAGCGCTAATCACCGAAACGCGTAATTTCCCGGTGGCGCGCGAAATACGCGCGCAGTCCACTGGCACGTCCTACCCCAACGAAAAATGAATACACACTGAATTTCCTCCCCGAATTACTCACGCTGCTTGGTTTCTCTCTCAGAGCTGCTCGCGTGTCGCGTCATGTGTATGCATTTTTTAATGCGCACGCGCGCGAGCTGTTGGCTGCGTCGTCTGTCGTGTATGTTTTTTGGCTCTCGGTCATGAGTTTAGTAATTCAAGTCGTTAAAAAAATAAACTAAAAATAAAACAAATTAAAAATACTCGTAAATAATGAAAAACAGTCAGAAGTTCTTACTTCATTAATGGAGAAGAATGGACCTACCTACCTACCTACCTATGGATCTGGTGAAATGATTCAGCAAGGACTTAATTAAGATCAATTTTCAATACTCTTGGAGCACAAAAGGAAACAGTTGCGGCCCTCCAGGAAGAAAAAATTGTCAAAAGGTGCTAAGACTCAATAAAAAAAAAATTATTTCATTTTTTCCACAGTCATAACAAAATAAATGTAAAAATTTTAATTGCATTAAATTGATGAATAAATTTTAATTTTATTTAATTTAATCTAATTAATTAATTAAGTTTAATTTGAGACAGTAAAACTCCAAAAAAAACCGAGCGCTAATCACCGAAACGCGTAATTTCCCGGTGGCGCGCGAAATACGCGCGCAGTCCACTGGCACATCCTACCCCAACGAAAAATGAATACACACTGAATTTCCTCCCCGAATTACTCACGCTGCTTGGTTTCTCTCTCAGAGCTGCTCGCGTGTCGCGTCATGTGTATGCATTTTTTAATGCGCACGCGCGCGAGCTGTTGGCTGCGTCGTCTGTCGTGTATGTTTTTTGGCTCTCGGTCATGAGTTTAGTAATTCAAGTCGTTAAAAAAATAAACTAAAAATAAAACAAATTAACAATACTCGTAAATAATGAAAAACAGTCAGAAGTTCTTACTTCATTAATGGAGAAGAATGGACCTACCTACCTACCTACCTATGGATCTGGTGAAATGATTCAGCAAGGACTTAATTAAGATCAATTTTCAATACTCTTGGAGCACAAAAGGAAACAGTTGCGGCCCTCCAGGAAGAAAAAATTGTCAAAAGCTGCTAAGACTCAATAAAAAAAAAATTATTTCATTTTTTCCACAGTCATAACAAAATAAATGTAAAAATTTTAATTGCATTAAATTGATGAATAAATTTTAATTTTATTTAATTTAATCTAATTAATTAATTAAGTTTAATTTGAGACAGTAAAACTCCAAAAAAAACCGAGCGCTAATCACCGAAACGCGTAATTTCCCGGTGGCGCGCGAAATACGCGCGCAGTCCGCTGGGACGTCCTACCCCAACGAAAAATGAATACACACTGAATTTCCTCCCCGAATTACTCACCCTGCTTGGTTTCTCTCTCAGAGCTGCTCGCGTGTCGCGTCATGTGTATGCATTTTTTAATGCGCACGCGCGCGAGCTGTTGGCTGCGTCGTCTGTCGTGTATGTTTTTTGGCTCTCGGTCATGAGTTTAGTAATTCAAGTCGTTAAAAAAATAAACTAAAAATAAAACAAATTAAAAATACTCGTAAATAATGAAAAACAGTCAGAAGTTCTTACTTCATTAATGGAGAAGAATGGACCTACCTACCTACCTACCTATGGATCTGGTGAAATGATTCAGCAAGGACTTAATTAAGATCAATTTTCAATACTCTTGGAGCACAAAAGGAAACAGTTGCGGCCCTCCAGGAAGAAAAAATTGTCAAAAGGTGCTAAGACTCAATAAAAAACAAATTATTTCATTTTTTCCACAGTCATAACAAAATAAATGTAAAAATTTTAATTGCATTAAATTGATGAATAAATTTTAATTTTATTTAATTTAATCTAATTAATTAATTAAGTTTAATTTGAGACAGTAAAACTCCAAAAAAAACCGAACGCTAATCACCGAAACGCGTAATTTCCCGGTGGCGCGCGAAATACGCGCGCAGTCCACTGGCACGTCCTACCCCAACGAAAAATGAATACACACTGAATTTCCTCCCCGAATTACTCACGCTGCTTGGTTTCTCTCTCAGAGCTGCTCGCGTGTCGCGTCATGTGTATGCATTTTTTAATGCGCACGCGCGCGAGCTGTTGGCTGCGTCGTCTGTCGTGTATGTTTTTTGGCTCTCGGTCATGAGTTTAGTAATTCAAGTCGTTAAAAAAATAAACTAAAAATAAAACAAATTAAAAATACTCGTAAATAATGAAAAACAGTCAGAAGTTCTTACTTTATTAATGGAGAAGAATGGACCTACCTACCTACCTACCTATGGATCTGGTGAAATGATTCAGCAAGGACTTAATTAAGATCAATTTTCAATACTCTCGGAGCACAAAAGGAAACAGTTGCGGCCCTCCAGGAAGAAAAAATTGTCAAAAGGTGCTAAGACTCAATAAAAAAAAAAATTATTTAATTTTTTCCACAGTCATAACAAAATAAATGTAAAAATTTTAATTGCATTAAATTGATGAATAAATTTTAATTTTATTTAATTTAATCTAATTAATTAATTAAGTTTAATTTGAGACAGTAAAACTCCAAAAAAAACCGAGCGCTAATCACCGAAACGCGTAATTTCCCGGTGGCGCGCGAAATACGCGCGCAGTCCACTGGCACGTCCTACCCCAACGAAAAATGAATACACACTGAATTTCCTCCCCGAATTACTCACGCTGCTTGGTTTCTCTCTCAGAGCTGCTCGCGTGTCGCGTCATGTGTATGCATTTTTTAATGCGCACGCGCGCGAGCTGTTGGCTGCGTCGTCTGTCGTGTATGTTTTTTGGCTCTCGGTCATGAGTTTAGTAATTCAAGTCGTTAAAAAAATAAACTAAAAATAAAACAAATTAAAAATACTCGTAAATAATGAAAAACAGTCAGAAGTTCTTACTTCATTAATGGAGAAGAATGGACCTACCTACCTACCTACCTATGGATCTGGTGAAATGATTCAGCAAGGACTTAATTAAGATCAATTTTCAATACTCTTGGAGCACAAAAGGAAACAGTTGCGGCCCTCCAGGAAGAAAAAATTGTCAAAAGGTGCTAAGACTCAATAAAAAAAAAAATTATTTCATTTTTTCCACAGTCATAACAAAATAAATGTAAAAATTTTAATTGCATTAAATTGATGAATAAATTTTAATTTTATTTAATTTAATCTAATTAATTAATTAAGTTTAATTTGAGACAGTAAAACTCCAAAAAAAACCGAGCGCTAATCACCGAAACGCGTAATTTCCCGGTGGCGCGCGAAATACGCGCGCAGTCCACTGGCACGTCCTACCCCAACGAAAAATGAATACACACTGAATTTCCTCCCCGAATTACTCACGCTGCTTGGTTTCTCTCTCAGAGCTGCTCGCGTGTCGCGTCATGTGTATGCATTTTTTAATGCGCACGCGCGCGAGCTGTTGGCTGCGTCGTCTGTCGTGTATGTTTTTTGGCTCTCGGTCATGAGTTTAGTAATTCAAGTCGTTAAAAAAATAAACTAAAAATAAAACAAATTAAAAATACTCGTAAATAATGAAAAACAGTCAGAAGTTCTTACTTCATTAATGGAGAAGAATGGACCTACCTACCTACCTACCTATGGATCTGGTGAAATGATTCAGCAAGGACTTAATTAAGATCAATTTTCAATACTCTTGGAGCACAAAAGGAAACAGTTGCGGCCCTCCAGGAAGAAAAAATTGTCAAAAGGTGCTAAGACTCAATAAAAAAAAAATTATTTCATTTTTTCCACAGTCATAACAAAATAAATGTAAAAATTTTAATTGCATTAAATTGATGAATAAATTTTAATTTTATTTAATTTAATCTAATTAATTAATTAAGTTTAATTTGAGACAGTAAAACTCCAAAAAAAACCGAGCGCTAATCACCGAAACGCGTAATTTCCCGGTGGCGCGCGAAATACGCGCGCAGTCCGCTGGCACGTCCTACCCCAACGAAAAATGAATACACACTGAATTTCCTCCCCGAATTACTCACCCTGCTTGGTTTCTCTCTCAGAGCTGCTCGCGTGTCGCGTCATGTGTATGCATTTTTTAATGCGCACGCGCGCGAGCTGTTGGCTGCGTCGTCTGTCGTGTATGTTTTTTGGCTCTCGGTCATGAGTTTAGTAATTCAAGTCGTTAAAAAAATAAACTAAAAATAAAACAAATTAAAAATACTCGTAAATAATGAAAAACAGTCAGAAGTTCTTACTTCATTAATGGAGAAGAATGGACCTACCTACCTACCTACCTATGGATCTGGTGAAATGATTCAGCAAGGACTTAATTAAGATCAATTTTCAATACTCTTGGAGCACAAAAGGAAACAGTTGCGGCCCTCCAGGAAGAAAAAATTGTCAAAAGGTGCTAAGACTCAATAAAAAAAAAAATTATTTCATTTTTTCCACAGTCATAACAAAATAAATGTAAAAATTTTAATTGCATTAAATTGATGAATAAATTTTAATTTTATTTAATTTAATCTAATTAATTAATTAAGTTTAATTTGAGACAGTAAAACTCCAAAAAAAACCGAGCGCTAATCACCGAAACGCGTAATTTCCCGGTGGCGCGCGAAATACGCGCGCAGTCCACTGGCACGTCCTACCCCAACGAAAAATGAATACACACTGAATTTCCTCCCCGAATTACTCACGCTGCTTGGTTTCTCTCTCAGAGCTGCTCGCGTGTCGCGTCATGTGTATGCATTTTTTAATGCGCACGCGCGCGAGCTGTTGGCTGCGTCGTCTGTCGTGTATGTTTTTTGGCTCTCGGTCATGAGTTTAGTAATTCAAGTCGTTAAAAAAATAAACTAAAAATAAAACAAATGAAAAATACTCGTAAATAATGAAAAACAGTCAGAAGTTCTTACTTTATTAATGGAGAAGAATGGACCTACCTACCTACCTACCTATAGATCTGGTGAAATGATTCAGCAAGGACTTAATTAAGATCAATTTTCAATACTCTTGGAGCACAAAAGGAAACAGTTGCGGCCCTCCAGGAAGAAAAAATTGTCAAAAGGTGCTAAGACTCAATAAAAAAAAAAATTATTTCATTTTTTCCACAGTCATAACAAAATAAATGTAAAAATTTTAATTGCATTAAATTGATGAATAAATTTTAATTTTATTTAATTTAATCTAATTAATTAATTAAGTTTAATTTGAGACAGTAAAACTCCAAAAAAAACCGAGCGCTAATCACCGAAACGCGTAATTTCCCGGTGGCGCGCGAAATACGCGCGCAGTCCACTGGCACGTCCTACCCCAACGAAAAATGAATACACACTGAATTTCCTCCCCGAATTACTCACGCTGCTTGGTTTCTCTCTCAGAGCTGCTCGCGTGTCGCGTCATGTGTATGCATTTTTTAATGCGCACGCGCGCGAGCTGTTGGCTGCGTCGTCTGTCGTGTATGTTTTTTGGCTCTCGGTCATGAGTTTAGTAATTCAAGTCGTTAAAAAAATAAACTAAAAATAAAACAAATTAAAAATACTCGTAAATAATGAAAAACAGTCAGAAGTTCTTACTTCATTAATGGAGAAGAATGGACCTACCTACCTACCTACCTATGGATCTGGTGAAATGATTCAGCAAGGACTTAATTAAGATCAATTTTCAATACTCTTGGAGCACAAAAGGAAACAGTTGCGGCCCTCCAGGAAGAAAAAATTGTCAAAAGGTGCTAAGACTCAATAAAAAAAAAAATTATTTCATTTTTTCCACAGTCATAACAAAATAAATGTAAAAATTTTAATTGCATTAAATTGATGAATAAATTTAAATTTTATTTAATTTAATCTAATTAATTAATTAAGTTTAATTTGAGACAGTAAAACTCCAAAAAAAACCGAGCGCTAATCACCGAAACGCGTAATTTCCCGGTGGCGCGCGAAATACGCGCGCAGTCCACTGGCACGTCCTACCCCAACGAAAAATGAATACACACTGAATTTCCTCCCCGAATTACTCACGCTGCTTGGTTTCTCTCTCAGAGCTGCTCGCGTGTCGCGTCATGTGTATGCATTTTTTAATGCGCACGCGCGCGAGCTGTTGGCTGCGTCGTCTGTCGTGTATGTTTTTTGGCTCTCGGTCATGAGTTTAGTAATTCAAGTCGTTAAAAAAATAAACTAAAAATAAAACAAATTAAAAATACTCGTAAATAATGAAAAACAGTCAGAAGTTCTTACTTTATTAATGGAGAAGAATGGACCTACCTACCTACCTACCTATGGATCTGGTGAAATGATTCAGCAAGGACTTAATTAAGATCAATTTTCAATACTCTTGGAGCACAAAAGGAAACAGTTGCGGCCCTCCAGGAAGAAAAAATTGTCAAAAGGTGCTAAGACTCAATAAAAAAAAAAATTATTTCATTTTTTCCACAGTCATAACAAAATAAATGTAAAAATTTTAATTGCATTAAATTGATGAATAAATTTTAATTTTATTTAATTTAATCTAATTAATTAATTAAGTTTAATTTGAGACAGTAAAACTCCAAAAAAAACCGAGCGCTAATCACCGAAACGCGTAATTTCCCGGTGGCGCGCGAAATACGCGCGCAGTCCACTGGCACGTCCTACCCCAACGAAAAATGAATACACACTGAATTTCCTCCCCGAATTACTCACGCTGCTTGGTTTCTCTCTCAGAGCTGCTCGCGTGTCGCGTCATGTGTATGCATTTTTTAATGCGCACGCGCGCGAGCTGTTGGCTGCGTCGTCTGTCGTGTATGTTTTTTGGCTCTCGGTCATGAGTTTAGTAATTCAAGTCGTTAAAAAAATAAACTAAAAATAAAACAAATTAAAAATACTCGTAAATAATGAAAAACAGTCAGAAGTTCTTACTTCATTAATGGAGAAGAATGGACCTACCTACCTACCTACCTATGGATCTGGTGAAATGATTCAGCAAGGACTTAATTAAGATCAATTTTCAATACTCTTGGAGCACAAAAGGAAACAGTTGCGGCCCTCCAGGAAGAAAAAAATTGTCAAAAGGTGCTAAGACTCAATAAAAAAAAAAATTATTTCATTTTTTCCACAGTCATAACAAAATAAATGTAAAAATTTTAATTGCATTAAATTGATGAATAAATTTTAATTTTATTTAATTTAATCTAATTAATTAATTAAGTTTAATTTGAGACAGTAAAACTCCAAAAAAAAACCGAGCGCTAATCACCGAAACGCGTAATTTCCCGGTGGAGCGCGAAATACGCGCGCAGTCCACTGGCACGTCCTACCCCAACGAAAAATGAATACACACTGAATTTCCTCCCCGAATTACTCACGCTGCTTGGTTTCTCTCTCAGAGCTGCTCGCGTGTCGCGTCATGTGTATGCATTTTTTAATGCGCACGCGCGCGAGCTGTTGGCTGCGTCGTCTGTCGTGTATGTTTTTTGGCTCTCGGTCATGAGTTTAGTAATTCAAGTCGTTAAAAAAATAAACTAAAAATAAAACAAATTAAAAATACTCGTAAATAATGAAAAACAGTCAGAAGTTCTTACTTCATTAATGGAGAAGAATGGACCTACCTACCTACCTACCTATGGATCTGGTGAAATGATTCAGCAAGGACTTAATTAAGATCAATTTTCAATACTCTTGGAGCACAAAAGGAAACAGTTGCGGCCCTCCAGGAAGAAAAAATTGTCAAAAGGTGCTAAGACTCAATAAAAAAAAAAATTATTTCATTTTTTCCACAGTCATAACAAAATAAATGTAAAAATTTTAATTGCATTAAATTGATGAATAAATTTTAATTTTATTTAATTTAATCTAATTAATTAATTAAGTTTAATTTGAGACAGTAAAACTCCAAAAAAAACCGAGCGCTAATCACCGAAACGCGTAATTTCCCGGTGGCGCGCGAAATACGCGCGCAGTCCACTGGCACGTCCTACCCCAACGAAAAATGAATACACACTGAATTTCCTCCCCGAATTACTCACGCTGCTTGGTTTCTCTCTCAGAGCTGCTCGCGTGTCGCGTCATGTGTATGCATTTTTTAATGCGCACGCGCGCGAGCTGTTGGCTGCGTCGTCTGTCGTGTATGTTTTTTGGCTCTCGGTCATGAGTTTAGTAATTCAAGTCGTTAAAAAAATAAACTAAAAATAAAACAAATTAAAAATACTCGTAAATAATGAAAAACAGTCAGAAGTTCTTACTTCATTAATGGAGAAGAATGGACCTACCTACCTACCTACCTATGGATCTGGTGAAGTGATTCAGCAAGGACTTAATTAAGATCAATTTTCAATACTCTTGGAGCACAAAAGGAAACAGTTGCGGCCCTCCAGGAAGAAAAAATTGTCAAAAGGTGCTAAGACTCAATAAAAAAAAAAATTATTTCATTTTTTCCACAGTCATAACAAAATAAATGTAAAAATTTTAATTGCATTAAATTGATGAATAAATTTTAATTTTATTTAATTTAATCTAATTAATTAATTAAGTTTAATTTGAGACAGTAAAACTCCAAAAAAAACCGAGCGCTAATCACCGAAACGCGTAATTTCCCGGTGGCGCGCGAAATACGCGCGCAGTCCACTGGCACGTCCTACCCCAACGAAAAATAAATACACACTGAATTTCCTCCCCGAATTACTCACGCTGCTTGGTTTCTCTCTCAGAGCTGCTCGCGTGTCGCGTCATGTGTATGCATTTTTTAATGCGCACGCGCGCGAGCTGTTGGCTGCGTCGTCTGTCGTGTATGTTTTTTGGCTCTCGGTCATGAGTTTAGTAATTCAAGTCGTTAAAAAAATAAACTAAAAATAAAACAAATTAAAAATACTCGTAAATAATGAAAAACAGTCAGAAGTTCTTACTTCATTAATGGAGAAGAATGGACCTACCTACCTACCTACCTATGGATCTGGTGAAATGATTCAGCAAGGACTTAATTAAGATCAATTTTCAATACTCTTGGAGCACAAAAGGAAACAGTTGCGGCCCTCCAGGAAGAAAAAATTGTCAAAAGGTGCTAAGACTCAATAAAAAAAAAATTATTTCATTTTTTTCACAGTCATAACAAAATAAATGTAAAAATTTTAATTGCATTAAATTGATGAATAAATTTTAATTTTATTTAATTTAATCTAATTAATTAATTAAGTTTAATTTGAGACAGTAAAACTCCAAAAAAAACCGAGCGCTAATCACCGAAACGCGTAATTTCCCGGTGGCGCGCGAAATACGCGCGCAGTCCACTGGCACGTCCTACCCCAACGAAAAATGAATACACACTGAATTTCCTCCCCGAATTACTCACGCTGCTTGGTTTCTCTCTCAGAGCTGCTCGCGTGTCGCGTCATGTGTATGCATTTTTTAATGCGCACGCGCGCGAGCTGTTGGCTGCGTCGTCTGTCGTGTATGTTTTTTGGCTCTCGGTCATGAGTTTAGTAATTCAAGTCGTTAAAAAAATAAACTAAAAATAAAACAAATTAAAAATACTCGTAAATAATGAAAAACAGTCAGAAGTTCTTACTTCATTAATGGAGAAGAATGGACCTACCTACCTACCTACCTATGGATCTGGTGAAATGATTCAGCAAGGACTTAATTAAGATCAATTTTCAATACTCTTGGAGCACAAAAGGAAACAGTTGCGGCCCTCCAGGAAGAAAAAATTGTCAAAAGGTGCTAAGACTCAATAAAAAAAAAATTATTTCATTTTTTCCACAGTCATAACAAAATAAATGTAAAAATTTTAATTGCATTAAATTGATGAATAAATTTTAATTTTATTTAATTTAATCTAATTAATTAATTAAGTTTAATTTGAGACAGTAAAACTCCAAAAAAAACCGAGCGCTAATCACCGAAACGCGTAATTTCCCGGTGGCGCGCGAAATACGCGCGCAGTCCACTGGCACGTCCTACCCCAACGAAAAATGAATACACACTGAATTTCCTCCCCGAATTACTCACGCTGCTTGGTTTCTCTCTCAGAGCTGCTCGCGTGTCGCGTCATGTGTATGCATTTTTTAATGCGCACGCGCGCGAGCTGTTGGCTGCGTCGTCTGTCGTGTATGTTTTTTGGCTCTCGGTCATGAGTTTAGTAATTCAAGTCGTTAAAAAAATAAACTAAAAATAAAACAAATTAAAAATACTCGTAAATAATGAAAAACAGTCAGAAGTTCTTACTTCATTAATGGAGAAGAATGGACCTACCTACCTACCTACCTATGGATCTGGTGAAATGATTCAGCAAGGACTTAATTAAGATCAATTTTCAATACTCTTGGAGCACAAAAGGAAACAGTTGCGGCCCTCCAGGAAGAAAAAATTGTCAAAAGGTGCTAAGACTCAATAAAAAAAAAATTATTTCATTTTTTCCACAGTCATAACAAAATAAATGTAAAAATTGTAATTGCATTAAATTGATGAATAAATTTTAATTTTATTTAATTTAATCTAATTAATTAATTAAGTTTAATTTGAGACAGTAAAACTCCAAAAAAAACCGAGCGCTAATCACCGAAACGCGTAATTTCCCGGTGGCGCGCGAAATACGCGCGCAGTCCACTGGCACGTCCTACCCCAACGAAAAATGAATACACACTGAATTTCCTCCCCGAATTACTCACGCTGCTTGGTTTCTCTCTCAGAGCTGCTCGCGTGTCGCGTCATGTGTATGCATTTTTTAATGCGCACGCGCGCGAGCTGTTGGCTGCGTCGTCTGTCGTGTATGTTTTTTGGCTCTCGGTCATGAGTTTAGTAATTCAAGTCGTTAAAAAAATAAACTAAAAATAAAACAAATTAAAAATACTCGTAAATAATGAAAAACAGTCAGAAGTTCTTACTTCATTAATGGAGAAGAATGGACCTACCTACCTACCTACCTATGGATCTGGTGAAATGATTCAGCAAGGACTTAATTAAGATCAATTTTCAATACTCTTGGAGCACAAAAGGAAACAGTTGCGGCCCTCCAGGAAGAAAAAATTGTCAAAAGGTGCTAAGACTCAATAAAAAAAAAAATTATTTCATTTTTTCCACAGTCATAACAAAATAAATGTAAAAATTTTAATTGCATTAAATTGATGAATAAATTTTAATTTTATTTAATTTAATCTAATTAATTAATTAAGTTTAATTTGAGACAGTAAAACTCCAAAAAAAACCGAGCGCTAATCACCGAAACGCGTAATTTCCCGGTGGCGCGCGAAATACGCGCGCAGTCCACTGGCACGTCCTACCCCAACGAAAAATGAATACACACTGAATTTCCTCCCCGAATTACTCACGCTGCTTGGTTTCTCTCTCAGAGCTGCTCGCGTGTCGCGTCATGTGTATGCATTTTTTAATGCGCACGCGCGCGAGCTGTTGGCTGCGTCGTCTGTCGTGTATGTTTTTTGGCTCTCGGTCATGAGTTTAGTAATTCAAGTCGTTAAAAAAATAAACTAAAAATAAAACAAATTAAAAATACTCGTAAATAATGAAAAACAGTCAGAAGTTCTTACTTCATTAATGGAGAAGAATGGACCTACCTACCTACCTACCTATGGATCTGGTGAAATGATTCAGCAAGGACTTAATTAAGATCAATTTTCAATACTCTTGGAGCACAAAAGGAAACAGTTGCGGCCCTCCAGGAAGAAAAAATTGTCAAAAGGTGCTAAGACTCAATAAAAAAAAAATTATTTCATTTTTTCCACAGTCATAACAAAATAAATGTAAAAATTTTAATTGCATTAAATTGATGAATAAATTTTAATTTTATTTAATTTAATCTAATTAATTAATTAAGTTTAATTTGAGACAGTAAAACTCCAAAAAAACCGAGCGCTAATCACCGAAACGCGTAATTTCCCGGTGGCGCGCGAAATACGCGCGCAGTCCACTGGCACGTCCTACCCCAACGAAAAATGAATACACACTGAATTTCCTCCCCGAATTACTCACGCTGCTTGGTTTCTCTCTCAGAGCTGCTCGCGTGTCGCGTCATGTGTATGCATTTTTTAATGCGCACGCGCGCGAGCTGTTGGCTGCGTCGTCTGTCGTGTATGTTTTTTGGCTCTCGGTCATGAGTTTAGTAATTCAAGTCGTTAAAAAAATAAACTAAAAATAAAACAAATTAAAAATACTCGTAAATAATGAAAAACAGTCAGAAGTTCTTACTTCATTAATGGAGAAGAATGGACCTACCTACCTACCTACCTATGGATCTGGTGAAATGATTCAGCAAGGACTTAATTAAGATCAATTTTCAATACTCTTGGAGCACAAAAGGAAACAGTTGCGGCCCTCCAGGAAGAAAAAATTGTCAAAAGGTGCTAAGACTCAATAAAAAAAAAAATTATTTAATTTTTTCCAGTCATAACAAAATAAATGTAAAAATTTTAATTGCATTAAATTGATGAATAAATTTTAATTTTATTTAATTTATTCTAATTAATTAATTAAGTTTAATTTGAGACAGTAAAACTCCAAAAAAAACCGAGCGCTAATCACCGAAACGCGTAATTTCCCGGTGGCGCGCGAAATACGCGCGCAGTCCACTGGCACGTCCTACCCCAACGAAAAATGAATACACACTGAATTTTCTCCCCGAATTACTCACGCTGCTTGGTTTCTCTCTCAGAGCTGCTCGCGTGTCGCGTCATGTGTATGCATTTTTTAATGCGCACGCGCGCGAGCTGTTGGCTGCGTCGTCTGTCGTGTATGTTTTTTGGCTCTCGGTCATGAGTTTAGTAATTCAAGTCGTTAAAAAAATAAACTAAAAATAAAACAAATTAAAAATACTCGTAAATAATGAAAAACAGTCAGAAGTTCTTACTTCATTAATGGAGAAGAATGGACCTACCTACCTACCTACCTATGGATCTGGTGAAATGATTCAGCAAGGACTTAATTAAGATCAATTTTCAATACTCTTGGAGCACAAAAGGAAACAGTTGCGGCCCTCCAGGAAGAAAAAATTGTCAAAAGGTGCTAAGACTCAATAAAAAAAAAAATTATTTCATTTTTTCCACAGTCATAACAAAATAAATGTAAAAATTTTAATTGCATTAAATTGATGAATAAATTTTAATTTTATTTAATTTAATCTAATTAATTAATAAAGTTTAATTTGAGACAGTAAAACTCCAAAAAAAACCGAGCGCTAATCACCGAAACGCGTAATTTCCCGGTGGCGCGCGAAATACGCGCGCAGTCCACTGGCACGTCCTACCCCAACGAAAAATGAATACACACTGAATTTCCTCCCCGAATTACTCACGCTGCTTGGTTTCTCTCTCAGAGCTGCTCGCGTGTCGCGTCATGTGTATGCATTTTTTAATGCGCACGCGCGCGAGCTGTTGGCTGCGTCGTCTGTCGTGTATGTTTTTTGGCTCTCGGTCATGAGTTTAGTAATTCAAGTCGTTAAAAAAATAAACTAAAAATAAAACAAATTAAAAATACTCGTAAATAATGAAAAACAGTCAGAAGTTCTTACTTCATTAATGGAGAAGAATGGACCTACCTACCTACCTACCTATGGATCTGGTGAAATGATTCAGCAAGGACTTAATTAAGATCAATTTTCAATACTCTTGGAGCACAAAAGGAAACAGTTGCGGCCCTCCAGGAAGAAAAAATTGTCAAAAGGTGCTAAGACTCAATAAAAAAAAAATTATTTCATTTTTTCCACAGTCATAACAAAATAAATGTAAAAATTTTAATTGCATTAAATTGATGAATAAATTTTAATTTTATTTAATTTAATCTAATTAATTAATTAAGTTTAATTTGAGACAGTAAAACTCCAAAAAAAACCGAGCGCTAATCACCGAAACGCGTAATTTCCCGGTGGCGCGCGAAATACGCGCGCAGTCCACTGGCACGTCCTACCCCAACGAAAAATGAATACACACTGAATTTCCTCCCCGAATTACTCACGCTGCTTGGTTTCTCTCTCAGAGCTGCTCGCGTGTCGCGTCATGTGTATGCATTTTTTAATGCGCACGCGCGCGAGCTGTTGGCTGCGTCGTCTGTCGTGTATGTTTTTTGGCTCTCGGTCATGAGTTTAGTAATTCAAGTCGTTAAAAAAATAAACTAAAAATAAAACAAATTAAAAATACTCGTAAATAATGAAAAACAGTCAGAAGTTCTTACTTCATTAATGGAGAAGAATGGACCTACCTACCTACCTACCTATGGATCTGGTGAAATGATTCAGCAAGGACTTAATTAAGATCAATTTTCAATACTCTTGGAGCACAAAAGGAAACAGTTGCGGCCCTCCAGGAAGAAAAAATTGTCAAAAGGTGCTAAGACTCAATAAAAAAAAAATTATTTCATTTTTTCCACAGTCATAACAAAATAAATGTAAAAATTTTAATTGCATTAAATTGATGAATAAATTTTAATTTTATTTAATTTAATCTAATTAATTAATTAAGTTTAATTTGAGACAGTAAAACTCCAAAAAAAACCGAGCGCTAATCACCGAAACCGTAATTTCCCGGTGGCGCGCGAAATACGCGCGCAGTCCACTGGCACGTCCTACCCCAACGAAAAATGAATACACACTGAATTTCCTCCCCGAATTACTCACGCTGCTTGGTTTCTCTCTCAGAGCTGCTCGCGTGTCGCGTCATGTGCATGCATTTTTTAATGCGCACGCGCGCGAGCTGTTGGCTGCGTCGTCTGTCGTGTATGTTTTTTGGCTCTCGGTCATGAGTTTAGTAATTCAAGTCGTTAAAAAAATAAACTAAAAATAAAACAAATTAAAAATACTCGTAAATAATGAAAAACAGTCAGAAGTTCTTACTTCATTAATGGAGAAGAATGGACCTACCTACCTACCTACCTATGGATCTGGTGAAATGATTCAGCAAGGACTTAATTAAGATCAATTTTCAATACTCTTGGAGCACAAAAGGAAACAGTTGCGGCCCTCCAGGAAGAAAAAATTGTCAAAAGGTGCTAAGACTCAATAAAAAAAAAAATTATTTCATTTTTTCCACAGTCATAACAAAATAAATGTAAAAATTTTAATTGCATTAAATTGATGAATAAATTTTAATTTTATTTAATTTAATCTAATTAATTAATTAAGTTTAATTTGAGACAGTAAAACTCCAAAAAAAACCGAGCGCTAATCACCGAAACGCGTAATTTCCCGGTGGCGCGCGAAATACGCGCGCAGTCCACTGGCACGTCCTACCCCAACGAAAAATGAATACACACTGAATTTCCTCCCCGAATTACTCACGCTGCTTGGTTTCTCTCTCAGAGCTGCTCGCGTGTCGCGTCATGTGTATGCATTTTTTAATGCGCACGCGCGCGAGCTGTTGGCTGCGTCGTCTGTCGTGTATGTTTTTTGGCTCTCGGTCATGAGTTTAGTAATTCAAGTCGTTAAAAAAATAAACTAAAAATAAAACAAATTAAAAATACTCGTAAATAATGAAAAACAGTCAGAAGTTCTTACTTCATTAATGGAGAAGAATGGACCTACCTACCTACCTACCTATGGATCTGGTGAAATGATTCAGCAAGGACTTAATTAAGATCAATTTTCAATACTCTTGGAGCACAAAAGGAAACAGTTGCGGCCCTCCAGGAAGAAAAAATTGTCAAAAGGTGCTAAGACTCAATAAAAAAAAAAATTATTTCATTTTTTCCACAGTCATAACAAAATAAATGTAAAAATTTTAATTGCATTAAATTGATGAATAAATTTTAATTTTATTTAATTTAATCTAATCAATTAATTAAGTTTAATTTGAGACAGTAAAACTCCAAAAAAACCGAGCGCTAATCACCGAAACGCGTAATTTCCCGGTGGCGCGCGAAATACGCGCGCAGTCCACTGGCACGTCCTACCCCAACGAAAAATGAATACACACTGAATTTCCTCCCCGAATTACTCACGCTGCTTGGTTTCTCTCTCAGAGCTGCTCGCGTGTCGCGTCATGTGTATGCATTTTTTAATGCGCACGCGCGCGAGCTGTTGGCTGCGTCGTCTGTCGTGTATGTTTTTTGGCTCTCGGTCATGAGTTTAGTAATTCAAGTCGTTAAAAAAATAAACTAAAAATAAAACAAATTAAAAATACTCGTAAATAATGAAAAACAGTCAGAAGTTCTTACTTCATTAATGGAGAAGAATGGACCTACCTACCTACCTAGCTATGGATCTGGTGAAATGATTCAACAAGGACTTAATTAAGATCAATTTTCAATACTCTTGGAGCACAAAAGGAAACAGTTGCGGCCCTCCAGGAAGAAAAAATTGTCAAAAGGTGCTAAGACTCAATAAAAAAAAAAATTATTTAATTTTTTCCACAGTCATAACAAAATAAATGTAAAAATTTTAATTGCATTAAATTGATGAATAAATTTTAATTTTATTTAATTTAATCTAATTAATTAATTAAGTTTAATTTGAGACAGTAAAACTCCAAAAAAAACCGAGCGCTAATCACCGAAACGCGTAATTTCCCGGTGGCGCGCGAAATACGCGCGCAGTCCACTGGCACGTCCTACCCCAACGAAAAATGAATACACACTGAATTTCCTCCCCGAATTACTCACGCTGCTTGGTTTCTCTCTCAGAGCTGCTCGCGTGTCGCGTCATGTGTATGCATTTTTTAATGCGCACGCGCGCGAGCTGTTGGCTGCGTCGTCTGTCGTGTATGTTTTTTGGCTCTCGGTCATGAGTTTAGTAATTCAAGTCGTTAAAAAAGTAAACTAAAAATAAAACAAATTAAAAATACTCGTAAATAATGAAAAACAGTCAGAAGTTCTTACTTCATTAATGGAGAAGAATGGACCTACCTACCTACCTACCTATGGATATGGTGAAATGATTCAGCAAGGACTTAATTAAGATCAATTTTCAATACTCTTGGAGCACAAAAGGAAACAGTTGCGGCCCTCCAGGAAGAAAAAATTGTCAAAAGGTGCTAAGACTCAATAAAAAAAAAATTATTTCATTTTTTCCACAGTCATAACAAAATAAATGTAAAAATTTTAATTGCATTAAATTGATGAAAAAATTTTAATTTTATTTAATTTAATCTAATTAATTAATTAAGTTTAATTTGAGACAGTAAAACTCCAAAAAAAACCGAGCGCTAATCACCGAAACCGTAATTTCCCGGTGGCGCGCGAAATACGCGCGCAGTCCACTGGCACGTCCTACCCCAACGAAAAATGAATACACACTGAATTTCCTCCCCGAATTACTCACGCTGCTTGGTTTCTCTCTCAGAGCTGCTCGCGTGTCGCGTCATGTGTATGCATTTTTTAATGCGCACGCGCGCGAGCTGTTGGCTGCGTCGTCTGTCGTGTATGTTTTTTGGCTCTCGGTCATGAGTTTAGTAATTCAAGTCGTTAAAAAAATAAACTAAAAATAAAACAAATTAAAAATACTCGTAAATAATGAAAAACAGTCAGAAGTTCTTACTTCATTAATGGAGAAGAATGGACCTACCTACCTACCTACCTATGGATCTGGTGAAATGATTCAGCAAGGACTTAATTAAGATCAATTTTCAATACTCTTGGAGCACAAAAGGAAACAGTTGCGGCCCTCCAGGAAGAAAAAATTGTCAAAAGGTGCTAAGACTCAATAAAAAAAAAATTATTTCATTTTTTCCACAGTCATAACAAAATAAATGTAAAAATTTTAATTGCATTAAATTGATGAATAAATTTAAATTTTATTTAATTTAATCTAATTAATTAATTAAGTTTAATTTGAGACAGTAAAACTCCAAAAAAAACCGAGCGCTAATCACCGAAACGCGTAATTTCCCGGTGGCGCGCGAAATACGCGCGCAGTCCACTGGCACGTCCTACCCCAACGAAAAATGAATACACACTGAATTTCCTCCCCGAATTACTCACGCTGCTTGGTTTCTCTCTCAGAGCTGCTCGCGTGTCGCGTCATGTGTATGCATTTTTTAATGCGCACGCGCGCGAGCTGTTGGCTGCGTCGTCTGTCGTGTATGTTTTTTGGCTCTCGGTCATGAGTTTAGTAATTCAAGTCGTTAAAAAAATAAACTAAAAATAAAACAAATTAAAAATACTCGTAAATAATGAAAAACAGTCAGAAGTTCTTACTTCATTAATGGAGAAGAATGGACCTACCTACCTACCTACCTATGGATCTGGTGAAATGATTCAGCAAGGACTTAATTAAGATCAATTTTCAATACTCTTGGAGCACAAAAGGAAACAGTTGCGGCCCTCCAGGAAGAAAAAATTGTCAAAAGGTGCTAAGACTCAATAAAAAAAAAAATTATTTCATTTTTTCCACAGTCATAACAAAATAAATGTAAAAATTTTAATTGCATTAAATTGATGAATAAATTTTAATTTTATTTAATTTAATCTAATTAATTAATTAAGTTTAATTTGAGACAGTAAAACTCCAAAAAAAACCGAGCGCTAATCACCGAAACGCGTAATTTCCCGGTGGCGCGCGAAATACGCGCGCAGTCCACTGGCACGTCCTACCCCAACGAAAAATGAATACACACTGAATTTCCTCCCCGAATTACTCACGCTGCTTGGTTTCTCTCTCAGAGCTGCTCGCGTGTCGCGTCATGTGTATGCATTTTTTAATGCGCACGCGCGCGAGCTGTTGGCTGCGTCGTCTGTCGTGTATGTTTTTTGGCTCTCGGTCATGAGTTTAGTAATTCAAGTCGTTAAAAAAATAAACTAAAAATAAAACAAATTAAAAATACTCGTAAATAATGAAAAACAGTCAGAAGTTCTTACTTCATTAATGGAGAAGAATGGACCTACCTACCTACCTAGCTATGGATCTGGTGAAATGATTCAACAAGGACTTAATTAAGATCAATTTTCAATACTCTTGGAGCACAAAAGGAAACAGTTGCGGCCCTCCAGGAAGAAAAAATTGTCAAAAGGTGCTAAGACTCAATAAAAAAAAAATTATTTCATTTTTTCCACAGTCATAACAAAATAAATGTAAAAATTTTAATTGCATTAAATTGATGAATAAATTTTAATTTTATTTAATTTAATCTAATTAATTAATTAAGTTTAATTTGAGACAGTAAAACTCCAAAAAAAACCGAGCGCTAATCACCGAAACCGTAATTTCCCAGTGGCGCGCGAAATACGCGCGCAGTCCACTGGCACGTCCTACCCCAACGAAAAATGAATACACACTGAATTTCCTCCCCGAATTACTCACGCTGCTTGGTTTCTCTCTCAGAGCTGCTCGCGTGTCGCGTCATGTGTATGCATTTTTTAATGCGCACGCGCGCGAGCTGTTGGCTGCGTCGTCTGTCGTGTATGTTTTTTGGCTCTCGGTCATGAGTTTAGTAATTCAAGTCGTTAAAAAAATAAACTAAAAATAAAACAAATTAAAAATACTCGTAAATAATGAAAAACAGTCAGAAGTTCTTACTTCATTAATGGAGAAGAATGGACCTACCTACCTACCTACCTATGGATCTGGTGAAATGATCCAGCAAGGACTTAATTAAGATCAATTTTCAATACTCTTGGAGCACAAAAGGAAACAGTTGCGGCCCTCCAGGAAGAAAAAATTGTCAAAAGGTGCTAAGACTCAATAAAAAAAAAATTATTTCATTTTTTCCACAGTCATAACAAAATAAATGTAAAAATTTTAATTGCATTAAATTGATGAATAAATTTAAATTTTATTTAATTTAATCTAATTAATTAATTAAGTTTAATTTGAGACAGTAAAACTCCAAAAAAAACCGAGCGCTAATCACCGAAACGCGTAATTTCCCGGTGGCGCGCGAAATACGCGCGCAGTCCACTGGCACGTCCTACCCCAACGAAAAATGAATACACACTGAATTTCCTCCCCGAATTACTCACGCTGCTTGGTTTCTCTCTCAGAGCTGCTCGCGTGTCGCGTCATGTGTATGCATTTTTTAATGCGCACGCGCGCGAGCTGTTGGCTGCGTCGTCTGTCGTCTATGTTTTTTGGCTCTCGGTCATGAGTTTAGTAATTCAAGTCGTTAAAAAAATAAACTAAAAATAAAACAAATTAAAAATACTCGTAAATAATGAAAAACAGTCAGAAGTTCTTACTTCATTAATGGAGAAGAATGGACCTACCTACCTACCTACCTATGGATCTGGTGAAATGATTCAGCAAGGACTTAATTAAGATCAATTTTCAATACTCTTGGAGCACAAAAGGAAACAGTTGCGGCCCTCCAGGAAGAAAAAATTGTCAAAAGGTGCTAAGACTCAATAAAAAAAAAAATTATTTCATTTTTTCCACAGTCATAACAAAATAAATGTAAAAATTTTAATTGCATTAAATTGATGAATAAATTTTAATTTTATTTAATTTAATCTAATCAATTAATTAAGTTTAATTTGAGACAGTAAAACTCCAAAAAAACCGAGCGCTAATCACCGAAACGCGTAATTTCCCGGTGGCGCGCGAAATACGCGCGCAGTCCACTGGCACGTCCTACCCCAACGAAAAATGAATACACACTGAATTTCCTCCCCGAATTACTCACGCTGCTTGGTTTCTCTCTCAGAGCTGCTCGCGTGTCGCGTCATGTGTATGCATTTTTTAATGCGCACGCGCGCGAGCTGTTGGCTGCGTCGTCTGTCGTGTATGTTTTTTGGCTCTCGGTCATGAGTTTAGTAATTCAAGTCGTTAAAAAAATAAACTAAAAATAAAACAAATTAAAAATACTCGTAAATAATGAAAAACAGTCAGAAGTTCTTACTTCATTAATGGAGAAGAATGGACCTACCTACCTACCTACCTATGGATCTGGTGAAATGATTCAGCAAGGACTTAATTAAGATCAATTTTCAATACTCTTGGAGCACAAAAGGAAACAGTTGCGGCCCTCCAGGAAGAAAAAATTGTCAAAAGGTGCTAAGACTCAATAAAAAAAAAATTATTTCATTTTTTCCACAGTCATAACAAAATAAATGTAAAAATTTTAATTGCATTAAATTGATGAATAAATTTTAATTTTATTTAATTTAATCTAATTAATTAATTAAGTTTAATTTGAGACAGTAAAACTCCAAAAAAAACCGAGCGCTAATCACCGAAACGCGTAATTTCCCGGTGGCGCGCGAAATACGCGCGCAGTCCACTGGCACGTCCTACCCCAACGAAAAATGAATACACACTGAATTTCCTCCCCGAATTACTCACGCTGCTTGGTTTCTCTCTCAGAGCTGCTCGCGTGTCGCGTCATGTGTATGCATTTTTTAATGCGCACGCGCGCGAGCTGTTGGCTGCGTCGTCTGTCGTGTATGTTTTTTGGCTCTCGGTCATGAGTTTAGTAATTCAAGTCGTTAAAAAAATAAACTAAAAATAAAACAAATTAAAAATACTCGTAAATAATGAAAAACAGTCAGAAGTTCTTACTTCATTAATGGAGAAGAATGGACCTACCTACCTACCTACCTATGGATCTGGTGAAATGATTCAGCAAGGACTTAATTAAGATCAATTTTCAATACTCTTGGAGCACAAAAGGAAACAGTTGCGGCCCTCCAGGAAGAAAAAATTGTCAAAAGGTGCTACGACTCAATAAAAAAAAAAATTATTTCATTTTTTCCACAGTCATAACAAAATAAATGTAAAAATTTTAATTGCATTAAATTGATGAATAAATTTTAATTTTATTTAATTTAATCTAATTAATTAATTAAGTTTAATTTGAGACAGTAAAACTCCAAAAAAAACCTAGCGCTAATCACCGAAACGCGTAATTTCCCGGTGGCGCGCGAAATACGCGCGCAGTCCACTGGCACGTCCTACCCCAACGAAAAATGAATACACACTGAATTTCCTCCCCGAATTACTCACGCTGCTTGGTTTCTCTCTCAGAGCTGCTCGCGTGTCGCGTCATGTGTATGCATTTTTTAATGCGCACGCGCGCGAGCTGTTGGCTGCGTCGTCTGTCGTGTATGTTTTTTGGCTCTCGGTCATGAGTTTAGTAATTCAAGTCGTTAAAAAAATAAACTAAAAATAAAACAAATTAAAAATACTCGTAAATAATGAAAAACAGTCAGAAGTTCTTACTTCATTAATGGAGAAGAATGGACCTACCTACCTACCTACCTATGGATCTGGTGAAATGATTCAGCAAGGACTTAATTAAGATCAATTTTCAATACTCTTGGAGCACAAAAGGAAACAGTTGCGGCCCTCCAGGAAGAAAAAATTGTCAAAAGGTGCTAAGACTCAATAAAAAAAAAATTATTTCATTTTTTCCACAGTCATAACAAAATAAATGTAAAAATTTTAATTGCATTAAATTGATGAATAAATTTTAATTTTATTTAATTTAATCTAATTAATTAATTAAGTTTAATTTGAGACAGTAAAACTCCAAAAAAAACCGAGCGCTAATCACCGAAACGCGTAATTTCCCGGTGGCGCGCGAAATACGCGCGCAGTCCACTGGCACGTCCTACCCCAACGAAAAATGAATACACACTGAATTTCCTCCCCGAATTACTCACGCTGCTTGGTTTCTCTCTCAAAGCTGCTCGCGTGTCGCGTCATGTGTATGCATTTTTTAATGCGCACGCGCGCGAGCTGTTGGCTGCGTCGTCTGTCGTGTATGTTTTTTGGCTCTCGGTCATGAGTTTAGTAATTCAAGTCGTTAAAAAAATAAACTAAAAATAAAACAAATTAAAAATACTCGTAAATAATGAAAAACAGTCAGAAGTTCTTACTTCATTAATGGAGAAGAATGGACCTACCTACCTACCTACCTATGGATCTGGTGAAATGATTCAGCAAGGACTTAATTAAGATCAATTTTCAATACTCTTGGAGCACAAAAGGAAACAGTTGCGGCCCTCCAGGAAGAAAAAATTGTCAAAAGGTGCTAAGACTCAATAAAAAAAAAAATTATTTCATTTTTTCCACAGTCATAACAAAATAAATGTAAAAATTTTAATTGCATTAAATTGATGAATAAATTTTAATTTTATTTAATTTAATCTAATTAATTAATTAAGTTTAATTTGAGACAGTAAAACTCCAAAAAAAACCGAGCGCTAATCACCGAAACGCGTAATTTCCCGGTGGCGCGCGAAATACGCGCGCAGTCCACTGGCACGTCCTACCCCAACGAAAAATGAATACACACTGAATTTCCTCCCCGAATTACTCACGCTGCTTGGTTTCTCTCTCAGAGCTGCTCGCGTGTCGCGTCATGTGTATGCATTTTTTAATGCGCGCGCGCGCGAGCTGTTGGCTGCGTCGTCTGTCGTGTATGTTTTTTGGCTCTCGGTCATGAGTTTAGTAATTCAAGTCGTTAAAAAAATAAACTAAAAATAAAACAAATTAAAAATACTCGTAAATAATGAAAAACAGTCAGAAGTTCTTACTTCATTAATGGAGAAGAATGGACCTACCTACCTACCTACCTATGGATCTGGTGAAATGATTCAGCAAGGACTTAATTAAGATCAATTTTCAATACTCTTGGAGCACAAAAGGAAACAGTTGCGGCCCTCCAGGAAGAAAAAATTGTCAAAAGGTGCTAAGACTCAATAAAAAAAAAAATTATTTCATTTTTTCCACAGTCATAACAAAATAAATGTAAAAATTTTAATTGCATTAAATTGATGAATAAATTTTAATTTTATTTAATTTAATCTAATTAATTAATTAAGTTTAATTTGAGACAGTAAAACTCCAAAAAAAACCGAGCGCTAATCACCGAAACGCGTAATTTCCCGGTGGCGCGCGAAATACGCGCGCAGTCCACTGGCACGTCCTACCCCAATGAAAAATGAATACACACTTAATTTCCTCCCCGAATTACTCACGCTGCTTGGTTTCTCTCTCAGAGCTGCTCGCGTGTCGCGTCATGTGTATGCATTTTTTAATGCGCACGCGCGCGAGCTGTTGGCTGCGTCGTCTGTCGTGTATGTTTTTTGGCTCTCGGTCATGAGTTTAGTAATTCAAGTCGTTAAAAAAATAAACTAAAAATAAAACAAATTAAAAATACTCGTAAATAATGAAAAACAGTCAGAAGTTCTTACTTCATTAATGGAGAAGAATGGACCTACCTACCTACCTACCTATGGATCTGGTGAAATGATTCAGCAAGGACTTAATTAAGATCAATTTTCAATACTCTTGGAGCACAAAAGGAAACAGTTGCGGCCCTCCAGGAAGAAAAAATTGTCAAAAGGTGCTAAGACTCAATAAAAAAAAAAATTATTTCATTTTTTCCACAGTCATAACAAAATAAATGTAAAAATTTTAATTGCATTAAATTGATGAATAAATTTTAATTTTATTTAATTTAATCTAATTAATTAATTAAGTTTAATTTGAGACAGTAAAACTCCAAAAAAAACCGAGCGCTAATCACCGAAACGCGTAATTTCCCGGTGGCGCGCGAAATACGCGCGCAGTCCACTGGCACGTCCTACCCCAACGAAAAATGAATACACACTGAATTTCCTCCCCGAATTACTCACGCTGCTTGGTTTCTCTCTCAGAGCTGCTCGCGTGTCGCGTCATGTGTATGCATTTTTTAATGCGCACGCGCGCGAGCTGTTGGCTGCGTCGTCTGTCGTGTATGTTTTTTGGCTCTCGGTCATGAGTTTAGTAATTCAAGTCGTTAAAAAAATAAACTAAAAATAAAACAAATTAAAAATACTCGTAAATAATGAAAAACAGTCAGAAGTTCTTACTTCATTAATGGAGAAGAATGGACCTACCTACCTACCTACCTATGGATCTGGTGAAATGATTCAGCAAGGACTTAATTAAGATCAATTTTCAATACTCTTGGAGCACAAAAGGAAACAGTTGCGGCCCTCCAGGAAGAACAAATTGTCAAAAGGTGCTAAGACTCAATAAAAAAAAAAATATTTCATTTTTTCCACAGTCATAACAAAATAAATGTAAAAATTTTAATTGCATTAAATTGATGAATAAATTTTAATTTTATTTAATTTAATCTAATTAATTAATTAAGTTTAATTTGAGACAGTAAAACTCCAAAAAAAAACCGAGCGCTAATCACCGAAACGCGTAATTTCCCGGTGGCGCGCGAAATACGCGCGCAGTCCACTGGCACGTCCTACCCCAACGAAAAATGAATACACACTGAATTTCCTCCCCGAATTACTCACGCTGCTTGGTTTCTCTCTCAGAGCTGCTCGCGTGTCGCGTCATGTGTATGCATTTTTTAATGCGCACGCGCGCGAGCTGTTGGCTGCGTCGTCTGTCGTGTATGTTTTTTGGCTCTCGGTCATGAGTTTAGTAATTCAAGTCGTTAAAAACATAAACTAAAAATAAAACAAATTAAAAATACTCGTAAATAATGAAAAACAGTCAGAAGTTCTTACTTCATTAATGGAGAAGAATGGACCTACCTACCTACCTACCTATGGATCTGGTGAAATGATTCAGCAAGGACTTAATTAAGATCAATTTTCAATACTCTTGGAGCACAAAAGGAAACAGTTGCGGCCCTCCAGGAAGAAAAAATTGTCAAAAGGTGCTAAGACTCAATAAAAAAAAAAATTATTTCATTTTTTCCACAGTCATAACAAAATAAATGTAAAAATTTTAATTGCATTAAATTGATGAATAAATTTTAATTTTATTTAATTTAATCTAATTAATTAATTAAGTTTAATTTGAGACAGTAAAACTCCAAAAAAAACCGAGCGCTAATCACCGAAACGCGTAATTTCCCGGTGGCGCGCGAAATACGCGCGCAGTCCACTGGCACGTCCTACCCCAACGAAAAATGAATACACACTGAATTTCCTCCCCGAATTACTCACGCTGCTTGGTTTCTCTCTCAGAGCTGCTCGCGTGTCGCGTCATGTGTATGCATTTTTTAATGCGCACGCGCGCGAGCTGTTGGCTGCGTCGTCTGTCGTGTATGTTTTTTGGCTCTCGGTCATGAGTTTAGTAATTCAAGTCGTTAAAAAAATAAACTAAAAATAAAACAAATTAAAAATACTCGTAAATAATGAAAAACAGTCAGAAGTTCTTACTTCATTAATGGAGAAGAATGGACCTACCTACCTACCTACCTATGGATCTGGTGAAATGATTCAGCAAGGACTTAATTAAGATCAATTTTCAATACTCTTGGAGCACAAAAGGAAACAGTTGCGGCCCTCCAGGAAGAAAAAATTGTCAAAAGGTGCTAAGACTCAATAAAAAAAAAAATTATTTCATTTTTTCCACAGTCATAACAAAATAAATGTAAAAATTTTAATTGCATTAAATTGATGAATAAATTTTAATTTTATTTAATTTAATCTAATTAATTAATTAAGTTTAATTTGAGACAGTAAAACTAAAAAAAAAAAACCGAGCGCTAATCACCGAAACGCGTAATTTCCCGGTGGCGCGCGAAATACGCGCGCAGTCCACTGGCACGTCTTACCCCAACGAAAAATGAATACACACTGAATTTCCTCCCCGAATTACTCACGCTGCTTGGTTTCTCTCTCAGAGCTGCTCGCGTGTCGCGTCATGTGTATGCATTTTTTAATGCGCACGCGCGCGAGCTGTTGGCTGCGTCGTCTGTCGTGTATGTTTTTTGGCTCTCGGTCATGAGTTTAGTAATTCAAGTCGTTAAAAAAATAAACTAAAAATAAAACAAATTAAAAATACTCGTAAATAATGAAAAACAGTCAGAAGTTCTTACTTCATTAATGGAGAAGAATGGACCTACCTACCTACCTACCTATGGATCTGGTGAAATGATTCAGCAAGGACTTAATTAAGATCAATTTTCAATACTCTTGGAGCACAAAAGGAAACAGTTGCGGCCCTCCAGGAAGAAAAAATTGTCAAAAGGTGCTAAGACTCAATAAAAAAAAAAATTATTTCATTTTTTCCACAGTCATAACAAAATAAATGTAAAAATTTTAATTGCATTAAATTGATGAATAAATTTTAATTTTATTTAATTTAATCTAATTAATTAATTAAGTTTAATTTGAGACAGTAAAACTCCAAAAAAAACCGAGCGCTAATCACCGAAACGCGTAATTTCCCGGTGGCGCGCGAAATACGCGCGCAGTCCACTGGCACGTCCTACCCCAACGAAAAATGAATACACACTGAATTTCCTCCCCGAATTACTCACGCTGCTTGGTTTCTCTCTCAGAGCTGCTCGCGTGTCGCGTCATGTGTATGCATTTTTTAATGCGCACGCGCGCGAGCTGTTGGCTGCGTCGTCTGTCGTGTATGTTTTTTGGCTCTCGGTCATGAGTTTTGTAAAAACCCACCCCCTGAGCGCTCTTTTTGTGATGAGAGGTTCGAGTTGACTCACACTCGTGAGCGGGAGCGTGAGCTAAAAACAGCTGACTAATGGCCCGTGAGCTGTTTTGATAAGAGAATGTTTATTTTTTTTATTTTCATGACAAAATATTAAGTTTATTGCATTTATTTATTATAAGGGATGATTTTTCCTTATACTTGATGACATCTTAATTACAGGGTTACCGGGAATCGAAATCTGATTTATACAGGAGAATTTTTTTGTTGAAAGTTTGGACCTCAGATTTGTTATAGTAGAAAGGAAAGAGGAGAAACCGATGCACGTTGCTTTGAAATGTTTGTAAATTATAATGCGTAGGTAAAACAGAGCGGGGAAGAGCATGACACATTCTTTGTTTTTCGCTATACGTCCGAAAACAGGCTTAAGGGTAAACTAATGGGCACTGCTTGCATGGCGGGTATTGCGGTTGGAATTTTCTAAAGGTGGAATGCAGCTGGCTATTTCGTTTGAGCACTTCTGGTGGAAATATTGATTGACAGGAGACACTACGACGATGACTAAGAGGCAGACGTTTTCGCGATATCTCGACCGCCGATACCGCGGGTTTTCGTAATATCTCGAAATATGTGATTGGACCACCGGCCCAGATATGAGTGTTGTACTCAAGGGCGAATAAACGCCTTATAAATTGTAATCACATCAGAAGGGGTAAAATATTTCTTGCCCCGCTTAAGGAAGCCTAGACACTTAGCATCGTTCTTGGCGACATCGCATATGAGGTCATTCTAATGAAGGTTGACATAAACACACATACTGAGAATGGAACGTTGTTCGATGTCAGCGATGCGGGACAATGGCAATACTTACCGCCCCTTGGAGGTAACTTCATTAGTTTCTTTTTGAATATGTTGGTTACTGGATTTAACAACTGTTCTTAGGCACTCATAAAAGTTAGTAAAAACAATAGCTTTATGCATACGTGCTGCTACAGGCATGTCAGCACTGTTTTCGCATACAAATCGGGTAATTGGGTACTTAGGTTAGGTTTCCGGGTTGATGGAACGGAACGAATCTGTAACACCGCACTCAGGTGCATGTGGAGCCATTGTGACACCCTTCGTTGGCAGTGTTGGCCACGTTGTTCTTTCCTTTGTTTCCTTTCCCAACTCCAAGCTGTCCACCCATTTGAATGACCTTATAAACCTGTAAGAATTTGAACGTGAGACATCTGTGGGGTACTTACATCGATTTCCTTCTGCTCAGAACTCACCTCTTGTACCTATCCACATTCAGTGGAATAGAAACGAAATTCACCACTTTTTGACATATTTTCTTTTTATTACTATATTCTTTTTATTAATTTTTGTTTTGCTTCTTTTCTAGTTTACTAATTCTTGTTATATTCCATTTAAATGTTTGGATCTTATTTTACTTTTTATAATTTTGCCTCAACCTCCACCCTTAAATTTTGTAAATTCACTTCTTTGTTTTTGGGGAGATTTTTTATGACGTTCAATTCATACATTTTTTTTCTTTTTTGTCATAAATATTATATAATATTGTATTTAATTTGATTTATTTTTTATTTTTATTTTTTTTTTCTGGGGTACAGATAATGTATGGCTAACTACAATTTTTATAACTAATAAAATAATTTATTTGTTTTATTTAAAAATATTGACACACGCGTACATGGATATATAAATATTTTGTTTTAAATATTCATGTACATTTGTGTGTGTTATAGTAAAGTTTAAATTATACAACAATTCACATGGGTTTTGTTATTTATCATTATTATTTTGAGAAATAAATTTGCTATGCATTATACATAATATTTATAATATATATATATATATTTGTTTTAACAATAATAATTAATAAATCTACTTCAAAATATTGCACCATATATATATGTATTTATTTTAAAAAAAAAGGTGATATATTTTTTTTTGGTTTTCTTTTCATTCTAAGCTTCATTTTGCGGTTCCGGCTCATCGCCCAGGATAATCACTCCGATGGGCGATGACTTGTGAATGTCTACAGAGCTTCATTTTGCGGTTCCGGCTCATCGCGCACGATAAACACGGCGATGGGCGATGACTTGGGAATGGCTTCTAAGCTTCATTTTGCGGTTCCGGCTCATCAACAAAACAACAAAAAAATAAATACATAAAGGATATAAAGGATAGGTGATGGGCACAGAGCAAAAGACTAATCAAAAATATTTTGTATGTTGATAAAACTTGCGCATAGTTATGGGTTCCTTTTGAATATGTTCGACTTCGCTGTTATTTTTTTATGTTTAAACGCCAAGCGGGACCCACTCCTAGTGATTTGGCCAGGAATTACTTTATGGCAACTGCCTGGGAGTATGCTAATTTTCAATGAGAACATTCGGCATTCATAATGGCCATTTTCCAAAACTAGCCTAAAAGTATGCAGATGTTAGATGACAGTTTCCCATAATTAAAATCAGGCGCCGAATTACAGCGTCCGGTAGCGAGCAATACCTATGTCACTGAATTATGTGTGCTTGGCATTACGGCTTAAGATATCGAGCCTGTTTTTGGGGCGTTTTCGTGACAGAGATCGTGCATTTTTTTATCCGAAAGGAGTGAAGGTTAGCCAATCGTATGACTAAGAAAATAAAACGTCTAAGCCACAGAACACATACAAGACGGCGCCCTTTTACAGACTTAAGAACGGCACCACCCTAATGTTATGCAAAGATCGGTTCTAGTGTGGTATTCACGGCAATTCGTGGGGAGAGTGTAGTACTAAGGCCTGTCCCTTGAAGGTACATTACATATTATTTCTCCAGAAAAAAATGGCTAACAAAATAGTAGAAAAAAGTCTTATGCCACAGAAGACTTACAAGACGGCGTTCTTTAACAGACTAAAAAACGGCCCACACTGACGTTATGCAAAGAGCGATTTTAATGTGGTATTCACGGCGATTCGTGGGGAGAGTGTAGTGGCTATGGCCTGCTCCCTGAAGGTACCTTATGTAGTACCTCTCCCAAAAAAAGGCAGACAAAATATCAGAAAAAGTGTACCGCTGCTTAAGCGCGTAGAACATCCAATGCCACAAATCCACTCCCGCTCAAGGTGCTCAAAAATGGACACAAATGACCATAAATGTTGGTCAACATAATCCGTGACAGCTGTCACAAGGGCATCGATTAACCCACCTACATCGTCGATAAGTACATAAGCGAGAGTGTCCGTCTCATTCGGATCCATGCATCATCTTCATGGACGAAATCAATGCTATCAGTGGGTGGCGTTTCTCTGAAGGCACCTTGGCGGATCACCGCACGCTTCTTGACCGGCTGGACCCAATGGACGGAATTGATTCTCTGGGTCAAGTAAATATGTTTATGGCCACCAATCGACCAGAAACTTTGGATCCGGCTTTATTGCATCCTGGACGCCTCGATAGGAAAATCGAGATTCCATTGCCAAACGGACAGGCTAGATTGGAGATTATGAAAATGCATGTGGCTTCCATCGCAGAGCACGGGGAAATCGATTACGAAACCATAGTCAAGCTGTCGGAATAACTTTAATGGTGCTGATTTGCGCAACGTCTGCACTGAAGCTGGTCTTTTTGCAACAAAAGCTGAATAGACGGACTTTATGAAAGTGGCAAGGTCTGCGACAGCAAAAAGCCGGAAAGCAAGCTCCACTATAAGTAGAGAAGCATTTCAATATGTAGATAATGTATCAATCTTCCATTCGTGTTATTTAGGAGATTCAAGGCCTGCCTCTTTTTTCGTAGGCGCCATCTACAGGGAAATAAAGCAAACAGCTTCTAACTACTTTCAATTAACTAATCGATTTCCCTAAATGAATGCCAGCGGCTATAAAGACTACCAAAAATTTGGCAATTGAAGTTGAAAACAAACAAAATCGGAAGTTCGTTATTTGATACTCAAGCAGGACACGTAGCCTCTCCTTGATGTCCCGGAATTGTTCCTTCTCTTCGTGTGTTATGCTGCCAACGCCATCTGGTGTATTTGTGTGGTGATTTTGGGCATCCCAAAGAAAAATTACAACCTCATTAACTATCCTCTCACTGGCGAATCAAATGATCGTTAAGTAAAAAATAAGTTCATTGCCTATTCCCATGCACATGGCTTGCACAAAATGCAAAAGAATAATGAATTAAAGTTGGATCGATCATAAAATGCTTTTCGGCACGATCCAACAAATCAGACAGATAGCACAGATGTCGATAACAACCTCTTACGCCGTACCGTGCACAGTATTCATCCAAAACGAACACTTGTCCGGGTCTAAACTATCTAGAACAAAAATTTATTAATTGCACTTGTTAGATAATTTAATCTAGAATTCAGGCAAATTTATTTGAAGGTACCGAAAATACCGTTCAGCATGTCATTGTAGCAATCCTGGTCCCGGGAAAATTCATCCCAGTCCTCAGTGAGCTACTCAGTTACCCACTGCTACTTGTTCACAAGGAAAACGGCCTTTAAACTATCTAGGATGAGTGGAGTGGACCTGCAATTATCCAAGACAGCGAGGTATTTGGTTTGTGGATTTGTTATACTAGACTCCAAACTCAACTGGAAGGAAAACATAGAAGATCGGGTGAAAAATGCGTACGTGGTACTATAAGACTGTAAAAGGACATCCGGCAATACAAATGGGAATTCAAACCACATGTGGTATACTGGCTGTACACAGCGGTGGTAAGACCCATTTTAACATAAAGTTTGCCGAGAAGAATTGCCATCTCTCAAGCCTTACCAAAACCCAAAAGACGCATTGCATTGGGATAACAGAGTCATTAGGAGCCACATCCACCGCAGACATGGAGGTAATACTCAACCTCACATCCCTGGAAATATACTGCAGAAGCAAAGCGGGGAATGCGGCCCTTAGACTTATAGAGTCGCTACTGTGGTTTTTCAGGCACTACGGACACGCATCCGTTTAGGCACGATGGACTGACTATCTACCATACAAGTCGCCTTCAAAAGGAGATTCGCTACCCTAATCCCAGAAAGAAGCGAATGGTTCACCAAAACAGTCACGGAAGAAGGCGAAATAGCTGTCTATGCCGACGGATCCAAAATGTATGTGGGTACAGGTGCAGGCATCTTCTGTGAGACTGTGAGCCTGGGCGTGTCCTTCAGAATCAGCGATGAATGCAGCGTGTTTCAGGCTGCCAGGGAGGTGAAGAGGCGCAAATTGGGCGACGAGAAGATCACTATATTCTCGGACAGCCAAGTGGCCATAATGGTTATCGTGTCAGTAGTTGTCAAATCAAGAGCGCTGTTACAGTGCAGACTCCAACCGCAGGAGTGGAGGCTATCCTCAACCTGCTTCCGCTAGACATCTTTGTTCAATCAACAGCCGTCATTCGTAAAATAAGAAAAAAAAAAAAAAAAAAAAAAAAGCAGAGAAGAATTGAGAAACGAACTCGTTCCCAGCCCGCAAGCCATAACCGTATTTACGGAGGGTTCAAAAATGGAAACGAGGGTGGGGTCAGGCGTCTTTTCCGCACTGCTGGGCATATCAAAATCGGTACGCCTTCCCGACCACAGCAGCGTCTTCCAAGCAGAGGTCGTGGCAGTGACAAAAGCAGCCCGTGAGTCTGTGGTAAGGGCAATACCACCCGATGGTATTACCTTCTTTATCGACAGCCTGGCAGCAATAAAATCCTTAACTGCAACAGTAATAAAATCCAAGCTATTGCGAAGAACGTAACGTTCATGGTACTCAGCATAAGGCATCGCTCTGCTGGATTTTTTTTTTTTTTTTTTTTATAATTTGCTTACGCTAAAGGGATTTTTTCTGTTGTCACAGTACCTACCCTTATAATGCTAAGAACACAGTGTAAGCTACTTGGTATTAGAAAGAATAGAGAGATAGCAAAGAAGTGTTTGGGTGCAGTTGTAGGGTTTTTCTCCACGGGTGGTGTCTAAGTTACTTAGGGAGATTACGATTTCATGTATTCGGTATAAAGTAATGGACTTGGCCGGGATTCGAACGCACGACCTTCCATTCCGTAAGCGAATACACTACTACTGCACCATTGCCACATCGCTCTGCTGGATTCCGGGAAATGAAGGCATTCTAGGCAACGAGAAAGCGAATGAATTAGCAAGACAGCTGATCCCTCTCTACCCATACCGCTTTGCACACTCAGGCTTGAAGCAGGGAGAAGGGCAATAAGAGAGGCGAACCTTAGATGGACCGCATTAGATTTTTATTTTTTTTTTTTTTATAAAAAAGAAGGAAATCCAAATCCCAGAGCACTCAGACTCGGTAACGGTCCATTGTACGGCATTTGATACTTGCCACATCACAAGAATGCTATGGCCAGGCCAACCTTCAATAGAGTCAGAACCGAGAGTCTCATGAAAAAGGATAGGAAATCGCTATCCACTCTGCGGTACCACATAAAGAAATCGCGCTTGACGGAAGAAGAACTCTGTAGAGGCTGTGGCGACGAGGAAGCTCTGGAACATACAAGCGACTTCATATGTCACTGACCGGGTCTCCAATACATCAGATACAGATTCCTGGGGAGAAATTTCTTCCATGACCTAGACGAGCTCTCCAGCACACCGATAGACAGGATAATGAACTTCACCAAATCCACAGGATGATTTGTATCGAACAACACAGTGACTAATTAATCTCAGTTTTTGTAGACAGGGTTAAGAAATGAGAAAGGGGCAACCCTACTCCCCCGATGGGCATCACAATGGGTCAGTAATGACCTGAGTGTGGCACTAAGCCAGCCCGCCTACCTAACCTAACCTACACTGCAGAAAACACCAAGACGAGATATAAATCGCCAATTCAGTGACCCTATGCTGGGAACCAGGAACAATGACATCTCGGGGAACGAAGTAGCAGAAAAGCTGGCAAGATACGGATCGGAGATGGATGCATCTCTGGCTCTTAAATCTATACAAACTCCGCTTGGTATACCGACACCAAAAATCGATGTGGAATCAATGAGTAAAACAAACTTACGTTGGACCAACCTCGAAATATGCAGACACTCGACGGAGCTATGGCCAGCGGTAAACAAAAGGAAATCTAAGGTCATGATCAGGCTTAACCGCAAAGACATACGCACATCGACTGGGATCCTCACAGGACACCGCGATGTGGGCATACAAGCGGAGCGGCTGGGCATAATGCACAACGATTACTGCAGAAGCTGTAGAGACGTCGAGAGATAGGTTAGGTTAGGTTACTGGGTTGACGGGGCAAGAGAAACCTGCGCCCGTCACACTTAGGTCAATGTAGACCCTTTGTGATACCCTGGGGGTTATGATTCCCTTACTTAGTACCCAATGAAAAACCTACGAAAAAGTTAGCGGTCTTACAATCCATCCCGATACATTTATGAACTTGTGCAAGTCGTTCACAGACTTGTCAGAGAGTTCTTCTAATTTCTGGAAGAAATTCCTACCAAGGACATTCTTTCTACGTCGAAGAGATAGAATCTATTCGTCACATTAATAGGAATGACCTGCCCTTAGAACTAACAGATTCAAGGATCTTGGCAGCTACTTCTTTGAGGAGCTGGAGGATCTGACCGATATTGAGCTGTGTAAAATCCTGAGATTTACATATGCATCCGGGTGGTTCTAATACAGCGGATCACTGAGCTGTGAAACAGCTATATTCTTTTTGTTTCTTTTCAAGTTTTTAAATTTTTGGAAAAATCCCAACAATGGACACAATGGATCCAAACTGATGGCCTAAGTGAGTCATGACACCTGTCACAAGGGCATCCATTTACTTGCCTACGTAGATACCTTCTTTAATTAAAGTTTTTTTTTTATAATTTGCGTGCGCTAAAGGGATTTCTTTTTTCTGTAGTGAAACAGTACCCTTATAATGGTAAAACCACAGCGCAGGCATTTAGTTGTTGCGCAAGTAGCTCCCAGCAAATGATTCATTGCATATTTTTGGGTGCTACTTACTGAAAGAATAGAAGGATAGGAAAGAAGTTTGGTGCGATGAAATTTTGTCTCCACAGGTGGCGCCTAAATTGCTTTAGGGAGATCAGTTTTTGTTGTGTGTATTCAATTTATAAAAATCATGGCCCTGGTCGAACGCACGAAACGCCAATCACTTAGTGAATACACTACCATCGCACCATTGCCACCTGTTCAATTCAATTTTGGGGAGCGTTTTGTGGGCATGCCTAGCACTTTCCTCAGCAAATGAGCCAAATATTTCAATAGTAGTAACAACCCTCCCACTTTGCTGCATCTCTAAAAAAATAAATAAATAAATATTAGGCATTAACAGCCGTACAGGGACTAAAACCTAGCTTCTCCAACCACTTTCTTGTGCGAAGTGGAAGGGACCTACAATTTTAAGCCGAATCCGAACGGCAAATTTTGAGGAGCTCCTCATGACAATTGATTAACTCTTGGATGTTTGTCAGGCGTTCGCATGAGGTGGGGCAATGGAAAATACTCAAGACATTACTTGGCCCTGGGGGGAATTAAGCCGAGGACCATTCGATTAGTAGTCCGACACTCACTAACCACTGAGCCACTGCGCCCGACTGCATCTCTACTGGTTCGAATGCGGTGCACGCCGCGCCCGTTCGATAGCAATATTCGCAGCCCTTCCAATTCCTTTTTCTATTTAATTCTCCTATAGGTAATAAACAGATACACATACATGCAATTTTGATATACATACATAGATTTGTTTTCTGCAAAAAGTAAGTATACAAGAAGGCGTAAAGTAAGTACAACCAATAAATGAACTTACCTCGCTCTGCCTCATGCCACCTTTTAAATAAAAAAGCAACAAAATGCTGCTTCACACTTAGATTTCTTTATTGAATTATATTTGTTCAAACTATTGTTTGTTGTACATCGAATTCCACACATATATTTTCTATTATTATTTATTTTAACATTAAATATTTTATATTCATTTTCATATATTTTTTTTTTAATTTATATTTAGCTTTTTGGTTTATATTTTTTTATTTTATTTTATTTTTGTTGTACATCGAATTCTACACATATATTTTCTTTTATTATTTATTTTGCAATTAAATATTTTATATTCATTTTCATATATTTTTTTTTTAATTTATATTTAGCATTTTGGTTTATATTTTTATATTTTATTTTATTTTTCATACACCGATATATTTTACACATTTAGTAGTAAAGTTTATCTAGATTTGGTTTTACAACATAAATAGTTTTTCTATATATTTTTTTTAGTTAGTATAAGGTACAGTATTACGCTTGTGAAATTGAAATTATATCTTCTTTGAAGGTGAGGTTTTGATTTTAAATGGACCCGGTTTACTGTGACCAAATTCACAGTGATACGGTTAAGAGACAAATTTATGTCTAATTGACTAGATCTCTTATTTTACAAATTTCCGTTCAGTCAATATGGGTCAGTCGTCGGAAATACTTGTTAAAATATTATTTAGCGTAAAATGCATACCTGTAAGCAGCAAGATTCAACATGTATTATCAAAAACTTTTAGTTACAGCGACGAAAATAATACATCTCATAAGAATGGTATAAAAATGATTTCAAATATTTACGGCCAATTTCTTCACATGAGTCCTAAGCTGCCCTAGTACCCGGAATAGCGATTTCGATACTAAAAACGCATCCAACTCACCCGACTGGAGGTGCACAATGAGAGCGTTGATCAACCTACACATTCCTGACGACCTGTTGAAAATTATATGCAACTACCTAAGCGGGAGTACCCTACACTACGACACGGAAGAGGGACCTAGGTTAGGTTAGGTTAGGTTACTGGGCTGACGGGGCAAGAGAATCCTGCGCCCGTCACACTTAGGTCAATGTAGACCCTTTGTGATACCCTGGAGGTTACGCTTCCCTTATCTGGAATCAATGAAAAAAAAAAAAAAAAAAAAAAAAAAAAAAAAAAAACCTATGAAAAACTTAGCGGGTTTACAAACCATCCCGATGCGTTGATGAACTTGCGCAAGTCATTCACAGACTTGCCGGAGAGTTCTTCTAAATCCTGGAAGAAATATCTGCCCAGGATATTGTTTCTGATATGACAGAGTGCAGGGCAGTGACAGAGGAAATGCGGGGTATCCTCATTCACCTCCTCGTCCCCACATCCTCTGCAGAGTTCATCTGTGCTGAGTTTTAATTTCTTTGCATGGTAGCCCAGCATGTTGTGTCCGGTGATAACACCTGTGAGAGAGGACAAAGAATTTTTGTTCATTTGAAGGATTCTCTTGGTCTTTTGTTTGTCATATAGTGGCCACATTTTCCTTGTAATAACACAGGAATCAAGGGCACTCCATCTTTCGTTTGCTGCCATCAGTGTTTTATTTCCAATCACCTGTTTAAGGTAACAGGGTGGGGTTTTTACTGTGGTGTCAGCATCCCTTGATTCAAGGGAAGATCCTTTTCTTGCCAGCTCATCGGCTCTTTCATTTCCTGGGACACCACTGTGTCCGGGGACCCAGCAGAGTCTTACAGTGTGCTGCACGCCAAGAGCCCGCAGCTCTTCGCGACAGCTTCTTACAAGCCTCGATTTTATTTCTGTGGCGGAAATCGATTTTATTGCCGCTTGGCTGTCAATGAAGAAGGTAATATCAGCATGTGGTATTGCCGTCATTGCAGCCTGCTTAGCGGCTGTTGTCACCGCCAGAACCTCAGCTTGGAAGACGCTGCTGTAGTCGGGGAGTCTGATCGAGCCAGATATTCCGAGCGTTTCTGAGTAGAAACCTGCACCAACGCCGGTATCCATCTTGGAGCCATCTGTATAGATGGGGATCGTTGTTGCATGGATTGGTACTTGATTATCCTGCCATTCTTCCCTACAGGGAAAAGAGACAGTAAATGGTCTTATAAAATCTAGTTTGGGAGTAATGTAGTCTGTGCATACATTTCTACCCGTAAATTTCTCTAGAATCTGTGCATGCCCTGTTGTACTGGGCTTCCAGTTTTTTGTTTGGCTTAGCCGCAAGGCACTGTTTGCTGCAGATTCTTGTACGAAAAGATCTAGGGGTTTAAGATTGAGAATTACCTCCATCCCCGCTGTAGGGGTGGTTCTCATAGCCCCAGTAGTGCCAATACAGGCAATTCTTTGGACTCTAGTCATAGTCTTAAGGTTGGTGGCCTTACACAACCCCTGCCACCAGACTAAATTACCGTATGTGAGTATCGGTCTAACTACCGCCGTATACAACCACATGATAATTTTGGGACTAGGTCCCCAGGTTTTGCCGAAGATTCTATTGCAGGCGTATAAGGCTACCGATGCCTTCTTTGCTCGTTCTTTTATGTTGAGGCTCCAGTTTAATTTTCTATCCAGAATCACGCCAAGATACTTTGCGTATTCTGATGTTTGTAGTGGAGTACCCTCAATAGTTGGCGGATTAAATTGCGGTATAATCCTTTTATTGGTGAAGAGGACCAGTTCTGTCTTTTGTGGGTTAACCGCAAGTCCGCAGCTACTGGTCCAGTTACCAACCATAGATAAGGCGTTCTGTATTTGTTCACTTAGAGTGGATGGGAATTTTCCTGTCGCTAGCAGTGCTAAGTCGTCAGCATATGCTACTGCCTTGACTCCACTAAGTCTAAGTTCAATCAGAATCTCGTTTAAAACGAGTACCCAAAGAAGGGGTGATAGGACTCCGCCTTGAGGGGTTCCTCTAGATGCTGACACCTTAATTATTTCACCACCTAACTCTGAGTAGATGCATCTTCTTTTAAGCATGCACATTATCCATTTAATTATGGTATTCTCCACATTTAGGTTGACTAGGGCTCTTTCTACCGCTTCCCCTTGGACGTTGTTGAAGGCACCTTCAATGTCCAAGAAGGCGGCTAGAGTATATTCCTTGTCCCTTAGTGTCTTTTCTATGGTGCTGACGACACTGTGGAGTGCTGTCTCTACACCTTTGCCTTTCGTATATGCATGCTGAGCTGGGGATAAGACCTCTGGACTCAGTTTGCTACGGATATAAATGTCCATCAGTCTCTCAAAAGTTTTTAAAACAAAAGAGGTTAAACTGATTGGCCTAAAGTCTTTGGCGGTAGTGTGACTAGGTTTCCCAGCTTTGGGTATGAAAACCACTTTAACTTCTCGCCAAACTTTGGGTACATATCCCCATTTTAGGCTACTTAGGAAGAGGTTCCTCAGATGTGGGGTTATATGTTCTTCACATCTTTGTAGCATCATAGGGAAAATGCCGTCAATACCCGGAGATTTATATGGAGAGAAGGAATTAATGGCCCATTTTATCCTTTCTTCCGTTATAATCTCCGCTGTTGTTATGTGCTCCGTGTAGTGCTCTTCTTCCGGATTGTTATGCTCATTAATGCATCCCGGAAAGTGAGTCTCAAGGAGGAGCTTGAGTGTTTCATTGCAGGATTCTGTCCAGTTGCCGTTGGGGCCCTTGAGAGATCCCAAGGCTACTGGTTCCTTAGCAAGTAGTTTCCTGAGCCTAGCTGATTCCGCGGTGCTTTCCATTTTACTACAGAAGGATTTCCACGAAGATCGCTTTGCTTGTTGCGTTACTGCTTTGAATTTTCTTTGACTGGATTTGTAGGTTTCCCAGTCATGGTCAGATCTTGTACGTTTTGCTACATTAAAAAGTTTTCTAGTTTCTTTCTTAATGTCGTACAGTTCTTTTGTCCACCATGGAGGAGTCGATTTTCTTTTACTCCTCGTTTGTAGGGGACATGATTTTTCGAGCGCTTTACCTAGGATTTTTCCCAGATTCTCGGCATTCGTGTCTGTACTCTCTGGTGCATACGCAGCATCTGTCTGGAGAGTTCTTAAGTTCTTTCCCACTTCCATATTGAAAAGGTCCCAGTTAGTTTTTCTATGGTTCCTATATGATATTGGGGGATCGTTTGTGTCTGGTATCAGGAATTCAATGATTTTGTGGTCAGAGAATGTTTCCTCCTTTAATACCTTCCACTGATCTATTGTGATTGTATTCGAGTTACTTAATATTGTAACATCGATTACTTCTTGCCTATTTCTAATAACAAAAGTTGGTTCTGAACCCCTATTAGCTATAAGTAAGTTATGATCTATAAGAAATTCAAAAAGTGACTCACCCCTTGTATTTGTATTTGAGCTACTCCATAGGGCATGGTGGGAGTTAGCATCACATCCCATCACCAGGTCCCATTTTTCCCGTGTAGCACGTTGAACAAGAAGGTGGGTCAGATCTGACGGTGGTCCTTCCGTTGCATCATAGGGCATATAGCATGATGTAAGAATCAGCGGAGGGAGCCCGTTGCGCTCAAGTTTTACCGTCACGTGGTCGTTATCACTGTAGGTAGATAGAAGAAAGAGGTTAATCTGTTTCCTAGCTACTATACAAGTTCTGATCTTACTATTTGGATCTGTCTGCACTGTTTTAAACAGGACAAGTCCCTTCGAGTTTAAACCCCTTATTCTGCCTCCTGCTACCCAGGGTTCTTGAATAAGGGCTAGGTCTATTTTTCTATCCTCCATGAGGTAGATTAGGTTGGCGCTGGCCGCCTTACTGTGATGAAGGTTTATTTGTATTACCTTCATCACGGTTTTTTGGCTCCCCATCCTTGTTGGTTTTGTTGACTTTGTTCGCGATAAGCCTAAGCTTGCATCGGTTTATGCCGACGCGTACTTTAAAGTCGATCTTCTTCAACAACGGAATGGATTTGTGACTAAGCAACACTATCACTTCCGTGCCTGATTCACGGTATTCTCCCATCTCGATCACTTCCCAAGCGTGGCTCAGCTGATCGGTATTTAGGGATCGTAAGTATCTCTCGATACGGTCCTTAGGGATATGAGGCCCTCGTACAACAAGTTTGGCTTTAGGTCTTGTTATCCGTACGATCTCTTTTTTGTCGATCAGACGAAGGTCGGCGTTTGGCCATGGAGCTTTCGTCCTGGCAATAAACTCCTTGAGCCATGTGAGGGTGTGTTCTTCCTCACAGGTCATGAGTTTGAATCCTTGGATGGTATTGAGGGTGCCAAAAAGCGGGAGGGGTTCCTTGTTTTTTAGGATGGCCTCGTTCACCTCATCTAGGATTCGAAGTTCGATGAGTCGCCATTGGTCCTCTGTCAACTTCCGTGCAGGATTTCCGTAGTCTACTACGGCTACTTGTTGGCCAACTGCGGTTGGTAAAGAGACCTTGGCTTTCTTCCTAACATTTGTTTGAGAGATTGGAGAAAGCGTGTCGTTTTGCCTAGCTCTTTTGGACGTGCTTGCAATCGGGTCGAGCTTGGATTGAGTATCCTCTCTCGTGCCAATTACAGGGTTCCTAAGTCTGGCTGCGATTGGGGTGGAGAGCAAAGGGCTTTCTTTCCCCTTCCCAGTCGGTCTTTTGGGAATTGTCCTAGAGCTGGGCAAACGTTTGCTCTTCTCCGTTGGGTTGTCGGGTATGGTCTCCAGTCGTTCTTTAGCCTTGTCGAGGGATAGCTTCTCCTTCTCCGTTAAGGCTTCCGGATTTTTGCTACCCATCCTTCGGACGATCCTGAGCGCGTTACGCCTTTGCCTGCGCAGGATCTCATGCTCCCCTAGAGGCCTCTTTGGCTTGGGTTTGCTGGGGACTTTAGAGTCTAAGGCTCCTTGGGTGTCCCGTCCGGGATTGGAGGGCTGTGCCTCCACGACTGTTTGGCAACTGTCCATTGTCGAGTTATTGACGTCACGGCTGCAGTTGCCTGGTTGGTGAGGGGAACCTGCATCCAGATTGCAAGTGGAGCTGAGGCTCTGGATGTTCTCCAGCTGCAGTTTCCTCTCCCCTACCTCCCCAGTGACCATCTTCTCTCCTTCCAGGCCCGTACGAGCAAGAGGCTCGATGCAACGCCTGGCCGGTGAGTCTGGTGGTCCCGGGGTCGGTTCCTGTACCCGATCAGTCTCCGTGTCAGTTTTGTTGTTAATATTAGGAGCAGGGAGCACCTCCCCCTTCTCTAGACCCGTACGAGCAAGAGGCTCGATGCAACGTCTGATCGAAAGGTTCGGTGGCTCCTCGGTGGCATCCTTTGGCAGAGTGATTGGTGTGGTCGACCTTTCCCCTGGATGGACTTTGCCAATCTGGGAGGAAGGTGGCCCCATCAATTTACTATCGCTAGTGTTATCCCCAGGATTAGCTTCCGCCGGTGTACGAGCAGTAGGCTCATTCTCCGTTAGACGCTGTTCCTGCAGATACGCACGTGCGTTATGAAGCCGTTTGCGGTCAGTCTCTGTCAGTTCTTCCCATCTTTTCGTCCCTAGTCTCTTTACTGTTGTCCTGCAGTTTGTTAGTTTTTTCCGTCTGGAGGAGGTGGACAATAAAGAGAGGTTAGAGCTAGCGACGGAACAGCTGTCGCTGACATCAAGGTTCATGCCCTCCATGGCAGCATCTGTTCCAACGCTTTCTCCATCCCATACTCCAAGATTGGCAAATGGATTCAGAAGAAGGTTTTCTTCTTCCTCCGTCAGTTGTTGTTGTTCTGTTTGGGGATCGGTTTTTCTAGAGTCAGTGGTGCCCGATCCTTGCACCTTAGTCTCTTTTGTTTTGTTTTGTTTGTTTGTTTTGTTTAAATTGTTCATTGTAGGTCCCACGAGTAAGGGGGAAGGAAGGTCCATCTGCACTCACCCCCTGTATGCAGATAAGGGGAATTAGGGTTAAAACTGGAGGTCCCCAGGTATCCAGAGTTTGCGCTAGCGACTGAGCACTCCCTCAGCCATGCAGGTCTCGGCGCGTCGTACCTTACCTTGGATTTGATCCCTTTTAGTTTTCCACCCCCTCTTTGTCGATTAACAACAGAGAGGGGAGTACTTAAGCCCCACCACCACGACAAGGTAGGTGATCAATCGGGGGGAAGAGGGACCTAAGACGTACAAAGTTACGGGAGGAGTTCCCCAGGGATCTGTGCTAGGCCCAGTTCTATTGAAGATAATGTATGATACTCGTAGGATAATGAGAACCACAATACCGATGACATTGCAGTTATCACGATGGCAAAAGTGCTGGACGAAGTGTCCGGAAAATGCGGACCATAATGTAAAGGTATGGCTACAAGGAGCCGACCTAGGACTGGTAGACCATATGACGGAAGCACTGCTTATTAGTAGCCCGAAAAAGAAAACTACGTCTTAACCTACACCTGGCCGAAAACCATCGAATCGAGCCAACACACACAGTACCTGGAAGATATTGGATCACAGGCTCAACTTTTAAGAGCTCATGAAGTACGCAGGTGAAAGGTCTTCTCGGGCAGTGGCGGCACTTTCGAGACCAATGCCACACATTGGCAGACCCCAGCAACTAGCTGCAGTGAGCATGTACGTGTCACGGCCACCAATGAGTTTTATCTCGGGGTTTTTGAATCCTTCGAAGTAGCTCCAAAGAAGTTAGTGCACCTGACCAGAATATGAGCGTTGTAGTCGAGTTTCGGGCTGACAAACGCCTTATAAATTATAGCCAGATCAGAGGGAGTGAAAAATTTCTTGCAGCGCTGAAGGAAGCCTAGGCATTTCGCAGCGTTTTTGGCGACATCGAATATGTGGTCCTTCCAACGAAAGTTGTCATTAACACACTTACCGAGAATGGAAAGCCGTTCGGTTTCAGCGATGCAAGTGCCTTTCATGGACAATGGCATGATCTTAGGGTTTTGCTTTAATGACAGAAGACAGCATTGCGTTTTAGAAGCATCCACTCTCACTCTATTATTTACACCCCACTGATTTATGCTGTCAAGATCGGAATTTAATGAGATTAACATGCGTTGCCGATCCAGTTCCACACCAGAAGATGAGGGAGGGGGGGGGGGGGGGACCAAGGAACGAATATGAGAAGCTGAGGGTATTGACATCGGCAAAGGAGTGGATTGGATTAGAGGTAACAGACAGGAGATCATTTATAATAATGAGAAAGAGAGTGGGGGACAAACCAGAGCCTTGTGGAACACCATCATTTATTTGTTGAGTTGCAGACTTGAAAAAGTTCAAAACAACTTGAATTGAAAGGTAATATCTAATCCATTGAAGACAGGTATCATCGATTCCGAATGCACACATTTTAGACAAGAGAGCTTGGTGCCAAACTCTGTCAAATGCCTTTGAAATATCAAACGCAACGATCTTACTTTCAGCACCTCGGTGAATTATTGGTTGCTGCGAAAACCGTACTGCCGGTCGTTAAGAAGTTTTCGGTATTCTAGATATTTCACAAGCTGACGGTTTATCTGTGTTTCCAGGACCTTGGAAAGAAGCGACCTTTTTGCACTTGGTTGGTAGGAGGAGGGAGATGAAGATTCGACTTTTTTGGGGACGGACTGGAAAAATGCTGTTTTCTATCTTCTCGGAAAGAGCCCTGAAGAAAAGGATAGATAGAAAATCTTGCGCAATGGTTTTGCCAGCGAGCAAGAACACCTCTTCAAAACGATAGGGGAAATACCATCTGGACCAGCGGATTTGTGAACGTCAAGATCTTGAAGTACTCTAGCCACTGTCCGAGTGCGGTAGTGGATTGGTCCCATGGGATAACGCGCTCGAGTGCAGGTTCAATTCCCATGGGGAACAAAAACATACGCCACCCGTTCACATGGCTCTACACCAAAAGGAGGATTTCTGCCCGGTAGTACAATGGACCGTTACCGAGTCTGAGTGCTCTGGGATATGGATTTCCTTTTTATCTTAAAAGAAAAAAAAAAACGCGCTCGAGTACATGGGGAGACAAAGAAAAATCTGGAAGCGTTGAGCTGACAGCAAAGTGAGCAGCAAGTAGAGTGGCCTTATCTATAGAGCTGACAGCTGGAATGTCATTGTAAATGAGTGTCGGGATAGATGACGATGTCGAATTCTTGATGTTTTTAACAAATGACAAAAAGTTTTTTCTACCTGTGGGACTTTGTAGTATTTTTTGAGTCAACTTTTGGTCATAGGAGAATTTGACACGATTAATGTGGACATTGCAGTCATTTCTGGCTCGTTTAAACGTTACCGGAAAGCTTACCTCTTTTAACCTGATAGCCTCTTTGCAGCTCGAGTCAAACCAGGTAGTTGCCAGTGGTTTTAATGGTGGGCAAATTGTCCAGTAAAGATCGAATGACCATTGATGACTAAGGAAGTGCAAACAATGCTCAAAAAGTGAATCAAAAATGAGTCATTCCACATTGTAGCGCTTCGACATAAGACTCCTCTTGATATTTATCATCGTTGATAGGGAACGCCTCAATGACTTTAAGTGCTTCTCACCAAGGTTACATTTAAGGGAAATAGAGCTTCTGGGTTTGATACTTTTTATCCTGTTGGGGATGAACGACTTCATGTGCAGGTGAGTTATGTTTGTGACCATATCAAGAGCAGCATCCACGTGGCTGTCGAGGAAGCATATCGACCAGTTAAAACTCTTAAAGAAACCGTTTAGTTTTTCCCAATTGGCTTGCTCGTATTGCCATACGGTTCTTTTGGGAGTTTATTCTTTAACTATGTGGTTGGAGTACGAGAAATCAGCTGATATGATACAATGGTCTGACGAACCTAGAGGCGATAATACGTTTAAACCGTTTTTATCGGGGTGAGGGGTAAGAAACAAGTCCAGTGTATTGCCGGTTTGACTGCTAATGTCCGGTATTCGCGTCGGCTCATTTACAAGCTGGGTCAGGTTATTTACCTCAGCAAAGATCTCGACGTACCTTCCTTCGGGTGTTGTCTGGCCAGACTGCCGAAATCAACTTGAATTGTGTATATTGAAATCGCCCGCAATGACGATTTCAGAACGAGGGTGAAGGGTCACAATTCTTGTGATGGAATCAAACAGAGCATCAAACTCATTATAAGCTAAATGTCTATCCAAATTAGGTCTACTGTGAAAAATAAAACAGTAGTGGATTAATTGCATACGGACATGGATAGTGGATAGTGAAATGAAATTAAATTCTGGATTGGAACGTTGGCCATATTGATGCTGAAGTTGATAAGCTACGTCACTACGTATATAAACGGCGAGACCGCGATGGAAAAAGAATAATGGCGCTACGTTGTAACCAGGTAGACTAAGCTCCATTAAATAGGAGCCAATGCCAACTTGTGTTTCACTTAGTGCCAAAACAGCTGGTTAATTGAGGGAGACATGGGCGCATAATGAAAAAAAAATGTTTCCCCAACCCACGGATGATGCTCACATCCACCACAAAATGTCTACACCTTTTAAAGTAAAAACATAAATAAAATACAAACACTGACGCTAACTAAATTAGCAGAACCTTGAAATGAAGATGCACGTTGGATTTCCAAACAATTTACTGCCGGTGTTATACGCGTACGGCAATTCGCTATGGTCTACCAACAAAATCAACACCACACGACCCGCTATCCGCCTGATGCTGCCTCTACCCAACCATTTCATGTACACACGCGAAAATCGTACGACACTTGCAATAGACAAGGAAAAGCAACAGCGTTGGAGTGGGATGAGGTACGATGGAATAATCACCGATTTTGATTTGTTTTCTATTTATTTCGTCGCGAATCGTATGGTCGCGTGGCGACAACTGTTAACGGTGACGGGCAAAAAACGAAGCACGTCCGCTCGCGACGAGAGACCATCAGCAACTCAACTGGAAATTAAATATGTCTGCACGCATAAAAAAGGCCACAGTCGTTTTTTACTCATGTAGCCGCACATTCGTAAAAACGTTGGTCCTATCCACAAGACAATTTTATGGATGAATACGGCGATCGTAAGATCTACATTAACATATGGAGGACTGGTATGGTGGCAATCAACAAATAAAGTTACCCATCTAAAGAACTTGACAAAGATACAAAGGATTGCCTATGTGGGCACGACCCTTTGCATTGAGAACCACTCTAACGGCGGAACTCGAAACCATCCTTAACTTGCTACATTTATAGCGATATATGCAAGAATCTGCAGCAAAAACCGTCCTTCGGATCAGGCATCAGCGAAACTGCCGGTTCATACACAGATTCTAAACAGATACTTGGGCGCAGCTGTATCCTCCGACTACATACCATTCTCCTGCACTTTTAACCTTCCAACCACACACTGAGGTATGAGATATCCCCCATAGTTTTCAAAAGTGTGCAGATCCCGTTAACAATTTTTCCTAAGAATGCCATACCTATGTATATTTAATTTTAAACTCTCTGCAGTAGCAGGCGAGGGTGTTCTTAGATTTTTTTAACGTGTTTAGTCGTGCTTCGAAGTTTTAGCTTGGGTATCATATACTATGTATATACCCCAGAATGCAGTGCGTGTTAGTATTTCTTGGAATTTCTGAATACATCATTTTAGTGAAATGTTTTCTATTTTAGTTATTTTGGACTAAAAATTAATAAAACCAGTGTGGGGTTTGTTCAGCCATAAAGGAAGTTACTTGAAAATCAACATTTAAAACTGTGTAACTTCTGTAATCGGAAAAAAAACTGAAAACGTGACATGCCGACTTCCCATGTACGAGGATCATCACTGTAATGCATAGAATGCAGTGAAACAACATTTTAATTTTTGTGTTTAAAAAAGCAAACATTTATCCCACTGTTAAAACAATATACATTGGAGTAAACATTGAAGAAAGAGTATTAGGAAGCGTATTTCGACAGTTTTTAAAACTATTATTTTAAACTTTTTTATGAATTTGACTGATTTTAGTTGACATTTTTTTTGTAACCAGATTTGAAAATTATTTTTTTTTAAGTATTTTTATATTTTATGTTATTCATCGTATTGAATTTTGTTTAGATGAAATAAAAATATGAATAATAAAAAAAAAATTATATACGAGTATATATAAAATGACATTTTTTTTCATACTTTTGGGGTGGGGTATGTGATACCCCAGTGTGAGGATAGCGTTAGAAAAAATATGTTTGAGGACGGAAGGTTAATAGCAGAGAATAATGGGAATTAATTGGACACGCAGCCGAAACCATCTCCATCTATAGAGATAGCTCAAAAATGGACGTAAGCGTTGGAGCTGGAGTGTTTTTCGAAACATTAAAGCTAAGGTTGAAAACACACTGGATAAAGCAAAAGGTTTTTTTTTTTTCGTGAATCAAGAGAACATTGTTTCTTATGAGAGCGCACACACCAAAGAAAATGAAACAAAAAACAGGTTTTTGTTTCAAAGTGTTTCGGTGGTGGTTGTCGAAAATACATGCCATTGTATACGAGCAACACACACCGAATGCAACAAAACTGTTTCGACCCAGCGTCGTTGACGATAATTGCCTACTTTCTTATGGGGCAACACACACCAAATGAAACGAAACATAAAAACAAAAGCAAAACAAGAAAACGTGCTTCGTTGCCGATAGCTGACCTGTTGTTTTCTGCAAAAAATTGTGCCGTTTTTTTTAATACTTTTTTAAAGACGCATGACTTGATCCTTTTCACTATGGCAGTGGTACCTGATTTATTTTTAAAATGGTTTATGACTGGTTTTTCTGATTATTTTTGTTAATGATTACACCTAATTATGAATGAACCTCTACAATAGCCCTTCAGTCAAAAATATGAGAGTGTCCCTAGTCATTATATGGATATACTCTGGTTTACTATGTGCGCAAATTTTAACAAATATGGACTTAGATGAGTCATTCTTTTACAAACCGTACAGATTTGAACAAAAAATGACCGACACATTTTTGATTTGCCTGAAATTTTTTTCACGGGTTCTATATCAAATAAAAAGAGACACATGTTTAAGGATTTTTATTTATTTATTTTTTTTTTTTTGAAAATAGAGGGGGTTGAAATTTTGAGATTTTTGTGATTTTTGCCTTGGAGACTCATTTTCAAAAATTCATAACTCCGATTCTTTTTAAGCTAGAGAAAACTTTTTTTTTTCAATGTCAAGATGAATGTGAATTTTAGGAAAAAAATAGTTCCAACAAAATTTATAAAAAAAATTATATTGTTATAAACAATTTAATTGTTTAAATCAATTTTTAACAATGTTACCCACCACTTTGCCTGTTTTAAGTATAACCATTGTATTCTACGTCAAATTTTACATCTAAAATGCTTTTTTTATCGATGGAGAAATAATTATTACTAATGAAAAAAAAAATTAAATAAACTAGCGCGGTACCTGAATACGGCGCACCAGTTGCAAATTATACCTACGTCATATTCTCGCCTCATACCGTTGTTTTCTGTATTATATGAATAATAGTATATATATAATTAATTGAACAATTAATAAATAAGGCTTTTCAAAAAATTGGGGCAAATTTAAATAAAAAATAATATTATTTCAGGTAATAAATTAGATATTTCCACTTTTTTAAAAAAAAAAAAAAAAAAAAACAGTAAACGTATATTTGTAAATGTGTATTCTTATTATTTTATGGCTCAAATTCAAAGAAAAATTAGGGAAACAAAATAAGTATATACATAGCTTGATATCGGTAATAGCGACCTATCGCTTATAATGACCAAATTCGTCAGTCCCTTGAAAGTCGTTATAACCGATTTTGACTGTATATTATATCTATTTGCTAGGAATGTGTTCTATTTGAGTTAGATTGTGACTGACTTGGTGCCGATTGGGGTACTAACTTTTGGTCTAATACCGGTACTCTGGCGCTAGTACTTCGTGAGGAAATCGGCCGTTAGTGACGTAATTATTAATAAAATCAAATAAAGCATATTGCTAAGCTAGGCATCTCTTTCTTGGTCCATTTTTTTTTGCCGTTTTACAACCCAAGTCTTTTAATTTTTTCCAATAATTTAAATGTGCCCTAAAATGGACATGGAATTAATATTTCAAGCTAAATTGGATGTTTATTCCTCACTGGGTGTTGCGCAATTTGTGAAATGTTAAATTGGAAAAAGTTGCCTATAAAAACAAACTTTAAAAGCGCGCCAGTTAAACTTCTTATTGTTTGGGCTATAAAAACATGATGAACCTTCGTGCACGTATGCATTGGCTTTTACAGATGCCATTCTAATCAAGCCCACACTTTTGTCCTTATGTAACTGTTCCTGGCGATGTAATTACATTCTAACTTTCCTGTAGATTCTTCCTTCATTTATTTTTAACCAATAAAGTGAACCGCCTTTTGCTACAAAAATATAGACATGCCTAAAAATGTTGTCTAAAAAAAGAAAAATTAAAAAAGTTATAATAGCCCTTAAATAATAGCTCTTCTATACTTAAACTAAATTCTAAGGTTCACTTTTATTTGCTAAAAAAAATCAGTCTTGCACTTCTTAAATTCTTAAGGGGTTAAAGTTCCATTATAGTTATGGGTTAGTTCAAATATCACATGCCTCTGTTGGTTAAGCTTCCTTAATAGTCTTTGAGACGCGTTATGCATTGTTGTGCTTCCAGCTAGTTTGGGTTGGGGCCCTGTCTCTGTCTACAGTCTATGGCATCAATAGTTGTAGTAATGAATTAGGTATTAATAATGATAGCGTCGATCGTTTAAACCATTGTTACGATGCGGCGCTTTTTGTCACCGCTGTCGGAGGGTTGTTGGATGTATGAAGTCTCTTGCTGCTGTATTTCGACGGATGGAAACAAGACGGCGCTGTAGCTACTGGTCATTGAATCGTGGTGCTGTTTTGGCATTGTTCCATAAAGATAGGGACACGAAAATTGTTGATAAGCTCCGGAAGCGAAGGGTAGCGGTGGAACGGGTGGTGGGCCACATTCATGCAAAGACATTGCATCGATGCTTTGGTTAATGTAGTCGGTTGTTTGTGGAGTACGGATGAGGGTGACGTTGTCCATTAGAATGCCCGAAGGTGAAGTGCGACGTTCATGGTTGTGAATGATTTTCGAAGTTGGATAAGATCGGGGAGCGCCTGTTGCATTTTCACTGTGAGTTGAAATAACGCTCAGTGCACCAATGCTGCAATTGGTTGTATGGTATCCTGGTGCGGCTGAATATTCGCCATCCAGAAAATAGTCATAAGAAGTCATTTGAGGGATGACATTGGAAGATGCGGAAGCTGAGAGTCTCTTATTTTGCTGCTCCTCGTGGCTTACATAAACAGGAATACCAACTATGTGGTGGTCTGGAGTGTCAACGGTTGCATAGTTGTGTGTAATGCTTGTTGTAGTCGGGCGAATATTTGACTCACTGGCAGTGGATGGCGAGTTCTTAGGAGAACTTGCATTCGGACTGGTCGCAGTTGCGTCATTTTGTAGTTCATTTGAATTGCCATCCTGATTGGTAGCATTGTGCGTGCGTCTGCGCTGTACCCTTCGACGACGGCAGCATGGCAATAAATATAAGAATCCGAGCGACAAAATGCAGAGAGTGACAATGAGTATTGCAATATAAAGAAGCATCTCAGTATCAATTTGACTGCCAATAAATGTATTGTTGTTGCGTTTGTTTTCATCAAATGTTGGGACGTTTTCTTCAAGAAAAATATCCGATGGTGGCTGTGGGGTCGTTGGTGTAGGTTCAATTTTATTCGGTATAAAGGAGCGAACTGCATTCGAAATCGGTCCTCCAACTGCATTTGTTGACAGCTTGCAATAAGGTCGAATAGCAAAAAAGACAGCATGACCGAACATTTGTGGCTCAAGATTGATATTCATCATATGGACGGCTATATCACCAACATTGTATGTATATGGAGTTTCATGGTTCCACATGATGCCTGCGGTCTCATAGTTCTCCACTACGTCTGCTATGGCAAAACCGAACTTGATTTCATAGCGCGCCACAGATTCTGCGCCCATGTCAGGAGTTGTCCATGTCAGACGAACAGCGCCCTCTTGCATGTAAGTAACAATCAAATCTCTGATCCTACCAACTTGAATGTAAACCTTTGTGTCGATGTCCTCTTGACTTAAATGAAATGTAATAGGCGGCGCGTAACGCTCGAAGGACGATATTTGTTGTGTTTGGTCAGTTGTAATTGTGCTACCACAGCAAGGGAGATTTTGAATTGCTGCATTGTCTCTCAGTGACCTAGCATTGTCTCCGTTATCATGAACGGAAACATCAAATTTATACATCCCTGGTCCGGTGTGTATGTCAACATATCTTGAGTAGACGCCATCGCCTTTTGTGATATCAGGATCACCAGCGCCAGTATCCAAGAGTCTGTAGGTTCTCTCACAGTCTGTGCCATTGCAGGCGACATCTGGACGGGTAATTGTTACTTTGACAAAGGCTGAGTAAACCGGATAATCGCCTCGTTTGACTTCACAATAGACAATGAATGGACCGGCAGCTTGTACGGCTCTAATCCAGGTGCGAACTCGAACAATATTTACCATTTCAGACACAGGCGTAGCCAGGACCTGAACAAAATGTGGCTGAGGGGTGCCACTGAATCGTTCAACCACATACGACCATGGTCCGGTCTCATTGATGTTAGCCAACACGGTCAGTTGTTTAACCGGCATTCGCTGGTCGCTGCGTATACTGTATGTGACGCCTGCGGGACTGGTTACACGTATGTTTTGAATGAGTGGCGCCTCCAAATTGTGGATGTAAACGAAGAATCCAGATGGACTTCCCATATTGCCGTCCAAGTAAAATTTTCCCTGAACTAAACGGGTGGCTCGCCTAGTTTGTCGCCCAAAATCATTGGATACATCTTTTAGCTCCTTGCGATGGATCTCCACAGTTTTGTGGTGAGCCGGTCCCTCATAGTACTCCTGCGCTGTGTAAAACAAGACTTCGGCCAGTTGAAAATATGTATCAAGGTAGCTTTTCTCGCTGTTGTACTTCTTTTCGTGTATTGTGAATGCCATGCCGTCCGAAAGATGGGCTAATGCATCCAAAGGTTGGCGCCTGACAATTGCTGGGAAATTGATGGCTACTATTCGAGTTGATACTTTAACGGCAGCTTCCGCAATTTCCTGATTATCAGTAGCAAAGTCCATACCCGGAGCAAGAACCACCACAATATGGCTGGCGTTGCCTTCCAACTTTCGGCGAGCTTCCAACATCTCAAGCGATTTTAGAATTGCACAACCAATGCAAGCTGCTTCATTCGAATCACTCGTCAAGTATGGCACAAATGAAGCCACTGTGTCTCGGTCTTTTAGCCACTGTAACCCAGTGATGACGTGTGCTTTTATTTTTGTGGCTCCACCTGTCAAGACAATGCCCACTTCGGTGTTTGCTGGCAAATCATAAACAACAAATTTCCGAACAGCGCTCCGAAGAAAGTTCCATGACTCCCGCAATAGAATATTGTGCGTCTCGTCTATCACAATCATATATCGCGTCATCATTCGCCGTCGGTAGTGAAAAATTGGACTTGTGTCTGTCAGGGTAGTTGAGAATGCTGTGGCCATATAGGACGGACTAAAGTCTTTATGCCGTAGAATTACCTCTAGGGTGCTTCGACGATCGCATAGAAGATTTTGTTTAGTTGGAGCGTACACATCGTGAGTTCTTTCATCGCAGAACTTTGTTACTTTGTCAGCTTCGGGCACAAACATTAGGCTGGATCGAGCATTTTTGTCTACAGTTTTCAGCACATCAAGAAAGGGATTTTCGGGACTTACATTGGCACACAACCTGTTGAAAGTAAAAAAAAAAAAAAAAACAAACAAATATTGCAGAATCCATTCCGGAAAAATATGGACGTATGTATCTCTTACCCGGCATCCTTAATAATAGCATCAGAGCAACCCGTAACATGCAGGGTGTCAGTGAAGAAGCACTGCGTATATACGTCATCGCGATGGAAGCCAATCTCGTCGAAAACCCCATAGCGATATTTAGCCCATTCCTTTACGAAGCCTTTAGCCGCTTTTTCTTCCTCCAAAAAGCGGTAAGGAATGTATATCTGGTCTCCACCTGTGCCACATCCGCCGGTTTGTTGGGTCCAAATCTTATCTCCAAATAGAAAATTAGTTCCAGTGACTGTAAAGTCACTCTTACCACCCTGTGAGGCTGCCACGTGAATGGAACTGTTTGGGGCGCACTCGTCTGGCCATGTATCCGGTAGGTTGATAATGACGCTGCCAAAGTAAGCCCTTCCATCTAGCGCTCTAAACAGCAAACCAGATGCCGCCTTCAAAGTGCTCTAAAATAAGAAGAAAAGAAATATTATTAACGTCTGACCGACGATATTTGTCTCATATTAAACACATCAAATCGAAATTCATTTAGGACGCGAACAGACTATACTCTATCCAACAAAAATTGTCAGTACAGGGAAGATAGAATGTTTGTCTCTCAGTCTGGTGGCAATGACTTACATAAATCAGTCCCTCTTTAAAGCCCTCAGAGAGGAATTCTATTAGGGTTACCATCTTCCAATTTAAAATAATAATATTGCGGAACGAAATAAATTGCGTTTATCTTTTTCTTTTTTTGGTAAGATAATAATAGGCGCGTTTTTTTTAAGAGTATCTCCAGTAGACCAACAAAATACATATATAAATTTGGTAATACAAAAAAAAAATCAAAACGAAAAATATATCACTGAAATCCAATTTATCTATATATCAGTGGCGTGGCGTGGATAATTTTAAAAGGGAAGACGTTGAAAAATTTAGTCACCTATAAAAATAAAAATTTTTAAAACCTGAAATAAAATAATTTTTAATGGGGATATTGTATCTACATAATATGCATTCCACATTGACTTAGCAAAAATATTCTAGCCACATTTTTTATACTTCAAGACATTAATATTTCAATCAACAATGAGCTTAAAGCATAACAAAAGTGGCTTCTAAAGAAGCCGGTCTTGACAGACGCATGATACAATAACTTAAAAAAATTCAGCATAATGTGGATAGTAATTTTAAAATAAAAAAAATTCAGAAGAATTATATGGATAATTCTTTATATTTGTTAAAATATAAAAACGATACAAATAATAATGTCAGCAATAAAAATAAATCAAAATTAAAAACAGCTAAAATTCACACACTTAAAAAAAAAAAGTGAAAAGTTTTGTTAAAATATTAGTTCTTTATAATTATTTGTATTCTAATGCTATTCGACGATCTTTTTTGATAAACTCTGCCAATACCTTTTCATAGAAGTTTGGTCTATTTTTAATTTTAAGAAGAAGTCTTCTTTCTATCGATATGAGGGCTAAATCAGAGAGCCTATCCTCGCCCTGTGAGTTTCTTAAATAAGTATGAATTCTTTTTAAAGCAGAAAAAGACCTCTCAACGGAGGCGACGGAAATGGGAAGTGTTAAAAGTAAACTACTTAAGTTTAAGACTTGAGGGAACACTTCTTTCAATGCTTCACTATTCAAATGGTTGTGAAGGTCGAGAACCTCAAACTGCCGAAGTGACGACGAAGAATATAAAACATTAAGTTCATTTTTTAATGCCGTGAAGTCAAAAATTCTAGGAAAAAACTTAATTAGGGAAGATATTTTTACATCTGGACTGGAACGAGAAAAAGTGTCATACTTCAAATTATTTAGTAAATCCAAAAATGTAAGATTACTAAATGATTTATATCTGGCATTTATTTGGCTAACTATATTGTCTTTAATTTCAACAAAAAGGCGCTTATAATTCGTCTTCAAATCGAAGTCAAGCAACCTGCGTTTACGTGGAGGTTCGATGCAATCATTTACGCTGTCATAAATAACTTCAAACATATTTAAAAAGTCAGAGCTTATCCATGACTCAAAACGTTCGATTTCTTGCTTGGCATAACTAACGTCTGTTTGTTTTTTTTGAATTAAATTAAATAATACATCGGTCTTTGCAAATATTTCAGAAAGGGTATGAAGCAAAAAACAGAATTCCTTGCTCTCTAATTTATTTAATAAACTTTCTGCCATCGAAAGTGTGTCAGTATCCCATTCCCTAGAGTCATTAATTATTTTACTAAAAGTTTCAATTATATCTATTCTACAGTTAAAGATTACGTTTATTATTCTTGAATGATAATGCCATCGAGTTTCCGATACTCCTGGCATGCGTCGATTGGAAATTTGTTTTAAAAGATTGGACCGCTTTGTGGATTTATTAAAAAATCGAACGATGCTATTAGTATAGCCAAAAAAATAGTTTAAGTTCTGCTATGTTTTCTAGAGATCGGGATAGTACTAAATTTAAAACATGTGCATAACAAGGAATAAAATTTGCCATCGGGCATTCATCAAGGACCTTCTTTTGAACACCACCCCCCTCGCCGGACATAACTGCGGCACCATCGTAGGATTGTCCTATTAACTTTTCCTTGCAGTCGTATGTTTCAAGAATTTTAAATATATGATTGGATAACTCATTTGCATTACGACTTGCGCTAACGTCAAAAAATCCAAGAAATCTTTCTTGTATACCATCCTCTGACAAGTACCGAAATATGGCACTCAATTGTTCCCTATGACTCAAATCTGGTGTTTCGTCGATCATAATCGACACGAACCGAGCATCCTTGATTTCTGTTTTAATTTCGGATTTAATAACCGCCGCGATACTATGTATCAAATCGTTTTGAATATCGTTGGATAAACCTGAAAAAATTGGATTGTGTGTACTTGAACACTGCTCTAAATGGGATTCCAATAAAGTGTCATATTTAGATAAAAAATAAACCGCTTCGACATAATTGCCACGATTATCTGAACTAGACCTTTCATCATGACCGCGAAATGCTAACTCCTGTCTGCCTAATAAAATGACCGTGTCAATAAAACGTTCCATTAGTTTCCGATTTGTATCTACTTTTTTATTATGAACAACGAAAGAATTTCCTAAAGAAGTTTTAATGCGATTCGTGCCGAATTCGTGTAGGGATAAACAACAACGAATATGTTTTTCTGTCTTAATATGTTTTTTCGAAGAATTAACTAAATTATTTATATCAGTGGAACCCGTTCGGCTCCAAACACTGGCGGAGTTTGAAAAAAGAAGACAAGGAAAACAAAACATTTTATTAAGCTTGCAACTCCCAGTTAGCCACTTATATTTTTGGCATAAGAAATTAATATTTATAAAAGGCATAGAGCGCCCTACGTCTATAACTTTTTTTTTATCAAGAAAAGATAGCTTACTAAAACTATTTGAATCCTCCAGGAGGAAATCAGTTAAACAGCAATCTACACTAATCAAAGACATTTCCAAAAAAAAATCTAAAACTGCACTAAAATTAAGAAGCTAAAATGTTTTTATCAGTAAGTTGGTAATAAAAGAAACTAAAAAATTACACATTAACCTTCACTTTCACTTTCACATCTAACTTTTCACTATTTTAATTTAAGATTTTATCAAATTGGCTTTACAAAACACTAGATTTTTTCAAGTTATTGTACTTGTGCAACGCAGTCTGTCAATAAATTCCAACTGATTCTAAATTAAAATTTGAATTCCTGCTTAAAAAAAAAACAAGTGTCGGTATTTTATTTGACATGAACTTCTCTTAAGCGATATGCTGAATTTACTCTGCTGACAAATTGCCATAATATTCTACCATATTTTATTTCATAAGACAAAAGTATAACAATAAATTTGTAAAAACATCGAAGCATTAACTATCACAAGAGAGAAAAATAAAAGCTCAACTTCTTACATCAACACGCATATCAATATCAACATCAAATTCAAAATCAAGAATCAACCCACATAACACATTCAGATATTATGTCATAAGAAAAAAGAAATAAGTCAAAGAACACCGTGTTATTAGACACAATGTTGCAAAAAAAAACGAGTCAAACGTAGCACCTGCATTCCTGCAACATGTTGATATCTTCCGATTGAAACGCAATGCTAATCGCAAAAGGGAAAATGAAATGAAACAATTCCAAGTATTCAGCGTGAGATTTGGTTTATAAGACGAAATGTAGCGTCTTTTTCTTTGAATATAAAAGCGGGTGTTGAACAAAGAGGATCGGAACCGCAATGCTTGTAGAAGAAAGGGATATAAAACAAGTAAATAAGACGGAAAAATATTTTTTATTCTATTATAGAGAGCAGCGGTATATGAAAACTTTTTACTAAGAGTATTTTTGTGACTCTTCGTTGGTTTGTTGTTTGTGATTTGTGGATTGTGGAATGTGGTTGAATCTTGATTCTTGAATGAAGTATGAAGATACAGACGAGAGGTAGAATGAAAATATTAAACTTATTCGATAGCTTATGTGTGAGTGTGTGTGTAGATTTTATTTTATAATTAAAATACGGGACGGGTTTCATTTTTCATATATTTATTTGGCAGATAGTGCTTACTTTTGGTGGATTTTTAAAAGGGAAGACGGTAGGAATCGTGTTATATGGACGCCACGCCACTGCTATATATGTATATAAAAATCAATCCATATTTGAGTTTGTTGCCGGTGTTTGTTCAAACGCGTTAACCGATGCCAATGAAAATTTTTTCCATGAAAGGTGACGTCTGTACAAAGGATGTTTTCTATGTGCGATGTCTGTATCTGCATCGGTGTGTGAATTATGGGCATTTGAGTGAGTACACATGCATATGTGCGTATGCGTGTAAATTCCGATGCAGATACAGAGACCGCACATATAAAAAATCATCGTACAGACGTCACCTATTTTGTTATCCGAACGCGCATATGAAAGAGGGAGGCCACACTAACGTTACAAGCCTATTGCGGTGTTTGTGCGCACTTTCATTCTTGAGATATCGTTTGTTCAAAGTTTTATTCAAATACCTAACTCTTATTGAAGTTTTTTGAAGTTTTTTTTTCGTGAATCGGACATCGGAAACTTGCTTTTGATACATTGCACATTGATAACAATCGGTGTGAAATTGAATGAAAAGTGATTCTATAGAAGTTTTTTACTTTCGCTATTTTGTTTGAGTCGCACAAGTAAGCTGACATAGGCGCCTGCCAGACAACAAGCACCTACCCTAATGCACTTTGGGGTCCGTCACTTTTCCTTCAAGCAGACAATCAAGGACTGTAATAAATATCAAGGCACTTTAGACGCTTCCCTGGTGTACACAGACTTTGATTGTGAACTCATCAGCGATGTCCACGGGGCATCTTACCTTTGTCTTTACTCCCCATACATGTCCATGCGCCACCCATAACAGATCCCTTGGTTGTCTATTAAAGGACTTTTCAAAATCAATCAACACCGTATGCAAATCCTTTAAGGAATCACGATGTTTTCAAATGATCATCCTTATGCTTTGGTTTGCATCTGTGGTTCAACTATCTGCGACAAACCCACACTGGAATTCAGATAGCCGTATTATTTTCCGCACTCGGCTATCTTATACCCGCTCAACGATCTTCATGGCGTGTGACATCAGCTTGCATCAACGGTAATTGTCACAGTCTCGCGTATCGCCTGTTCCATTGTACAAAGGAAGAAGGAAACTACACTCCACTGATTATGCATTGGATCGTCTCTCATCAGTTTGGATACGAAGATCATGAGCCATTTGAAGCCCATGTCTCCCATCTTTTTCCAGAACTCAAAAGCTACCTCGTCCGGCCGACCCAACTGCTTTTAGTTTTTTGGAGGCTTTGACCACCTTCCCATACGCTTCTCCCATATTGTATTTCTAAAATACGAATGAAGCCATTCATGTTCTTCGTACAATATGTACCTACATCTTTCTATTCTGTAGTCAAATGTATCTGTACCGGTATTTCCTAAGAGCATGAGGCAATTCGTGGTGCAAGTTAAAAGGTTAATAACGCGCAATGCACGTTTATGTTGTCTTTTTTGTAAGTCTGCCTTTTCTGTGTAATTTGGCTGCCGTGAATTCTTCGGCACTGACACCTATGAGAAGATGTTTTCGCCGTCGATGTCGATGGCGATGACGAGGATAATGTCGATGGATGGTAATGCACAGAGTTCAAGTGGAAACAAAACAATGATCACGTTTTATCATGGATAAGAATCCCTGGTAATGGAGGTTCCTTCTTCAAATCTTGCAGTTTCTTCATTTGTCTCCAGGCAGCCATATGAAACTAGGTTTGTTGTCTTTGCAGTTTTTTTGTCTTTTTTTTTTCGTTCGCTGAAAATGAAGAAAGTTGAAATTAAAATACCGAGAACAATGTTCATGGTCACCAGAAGCAAAACTCTGGTCATCATCTTCAATTATTGTGTTCCATAAAATGCAATTACGTTAATCACGATTTGATTTGAATTGTTTTGTCTTCAATTCTTTGTGCATCTAAAGTATCTGACAAAAGGAAAAGCCATGAGAATGAATCAAACTGAAGCCAAACAGCTAAACAAAAAAAGTTTGTGAGGATGAGTAAAACGAGGCATTCACATTGACTAGGCCATCACTGGCAAACCTGTAAAATAGAGTTCCTTCTTGTGTACGATAAGGTAATTAATTCAATCCAACTTTTTTAAGACGGTAAAAGAACGGACCAATTTATCTTTGAAGTGCATTTGACTTGAATCTTTTTTGAATTTTTTCAATAGGTTTTAGATCCTTGTTGAAAAGTTGGGACCACACTACGCAGCAATATTCAAGCATTAGAAGAACTTTATATTGATTGAGGAACTTTTTGATTTAAATGTATAATGGCTGAAGGAGATGTGCAGCAGGAGCCATGCAGCAAGATGATTTTCTATGTAGAACGTCGGATTGCTAATGCTAATGCATGTCACAGTTTCACCGGGTTTAATGAAGAATACCTGAGCAATGCCATTTCGCCGGGAAAAACGTGCACAGTTCTCTTTTAATTTCGAAGGTCCACCTCATTAAGGAAAAAGAAGTCAGCAGGAGTCGACGATATATTGTACTACGACATCTCCTCTCTCGGGAAGCAGTTGACTTATACACCTTTTTGTTAAACAACGCACTGAATAATGCGGTGGAAATCAGATGTGGTACTTTCTCACCCGAACAAGGGTAAAGGACAACTCCAACGCGGCTGCTTCCGAGTATTAGTAAAATATTTTAAAAGATTTTAAATAGAGCTCTGGGCAGAGGACAAAAAAATATTCCAGAAACACTGTTTGGTTTTAAGGCGGGATTGATACAATTCATGCCGCGTTTCTACAAGCTTCTGACATTCAGTGGAACGAAGCTCAGAAACAGCGCACAGGTGCATGTCTGCTTGATTTGAAGAAGTCTTTTGACAGGTCTTTTAGGGCGCACCGGCTCAATGGTTAATGTGTCGGACTACTAATCAAAAGGTCCCCGGTTTAATTCCCGCCATCCAAGAGTATGAACTGTCATGAGAAGCTTCTCAAATTTTCCGTTCGGATTCGGCTTCAAATTGTAGGTCCCTTCCACTTCGCACAAGCAAGTGGTTAGAGAAGCTAGGTTTTAGGCCCTGTATGGGCCGTTTATGCCTAATATTTTTTTTGACAGGTTTTTATCTAAAGCTGACAAGACCTGGTATAAGTAAACCACTTTTATAAAAGGAAATCTAAATCCCAGAGCACTCAGACGCAGTAACGGTTCATTGTACTGCCAGGCAGAAATCCTCCTTTTGGTGTAGAGGCTGTAGAATGGGTGGCGTCCTGTCTCAAACCAACACACCAACCTCTACACCGTCGCCACCCCTACTTTTATAAAGGGTTTTTCATTAAGGACTTGACAGCTTCTTTTTTAAATAAAATGCAAACTACTTGAGGTGTCTCAAAAAATATGTATTAGCTTGATATATGTACTGTCAAAACATGGAATGGATGGAATTCGACTTCGTTCATATGTCCACCACGGGAACGTATGCAGCGGTCGATTCGTTGAACCCAATTTTCGATGACTCGGCCGCACACTTCGACCGATACGGCAGCTATTTCTCGATCTAAACTCCTCTAACGTCGCCGGCTTGTTGGCATAAACCAAGGATTTAATGTAGTGCCATAAAAAAAGTCTAGAGTCGTTAAATCACACGATCTCGGCGGTCAATAGACGGGTCCTTTTCTCGAGATAACGAGATAACACGTTCACTGAACTGAGACTTCAATAACACGATTAATGCACCCGCTGTGTGGCTCCGTCTTGTTGGAACCACATATCACTGATGTCCAATTTATGCAATTCCTCAAAGAAACAACGTTCCAACAGGTCTCTGTATCGAATACAATTTACTACGTGACGGTCATTATCATGGACGAAAAAAACGGCCCAATGACGCCACCGGCATGAAAACCGCACCAAACAGTGACTTTTTGCGGGTGAAGTTCTGTTTCATGAATCACATGAGGCCTCTCACCTGTCCAGTGACGCATATTTGCTTGTTGACGAAGCGGTTTAACCAAAGATACGCTTCATCGCTGAAGACGATATTGCGATGAAATTCTTCATTTTCTTCCATCATGTCCAGAGCCCAATTCGAGAACATACGTCGCTTCATATGATCAAGTGGCTTTAGTTCTTGAGTCAGCTTCATTTTGTAAGAGTGTGGGCCAAGATCCTTACCAAAAATTCGCCATTATGTGGTCTGGGAGAGGCCCAATCCTTGAGATCACAGTGAAACTGACGGTTTGCGACGAACGCCTCTACCACGGCAGCAATTTTCTCCACACCTCGGGCAAAACGTAGTCTCACTGGAACGGCAACATCCAGCAGCGAATATAATGACTTAAATTTGTTCACTAGACTATGAATTGCTTGTCTACTGCGACGAGAATAATGACCGAAAATTGGCGTTAACGCTTCTTAAAGTTGCGTACACCGACTCGGAATTTCGGTAGTAAATTTTAATTATTTGTAAACGTTGTTCCTTTGTGTACTCCACCATGATGAAAATGTTGATTTTACTGAATATTTTGACATTCACAGTTTGGTAATCGGTTTAAGGGTGCGTTCATACTGAAACTTTAAAGTTGTCAAGTCGCTAACGAAAGACCCTTTAGTTAGACAAACCTGTTGGAGCTTCTTATTAAGCGCGATAAACTTCTAGCGTCAGTGTTAGCCAAGTTATTTCGATCATTGAGGAAGCAGGCTCCTAGATAGAGATTCCTGTTATGGGAGAGAGCTTATCCAAAGGAGGGGAAGTGTAGTCTCCTCCTCCTCTGCTTCAAATCAGCTTCTGCAGAAGTCGTTTGAATAATCGCCAATCCTGCTTATTAGGCGATATTTAGCGATTGGTATACGTAGACAGCCCTTATCAGGCAAAAGATATAATGTGGTTCCTTTTTTGGCGAGATCATCTGCCCTACAGTTTCCTGGCCCCGGGACCCAACAGAGGTGAATGATGAACTGCTACGGGATGATCGGCAAGTCCAATCATATTATTAAATACCACGGAAGGGGGCGTCGGATTGAATCTGCTGCCTAGTCGAGTAGTTGGTTGAAAACTGTGCTTGAGGGAGTGACTGAAGCAAGCGAACCCCTGAGTGCTACCCGCATCGGCGAGGGAGTACAGTTTGGAGTGACTGTTGCAATACGAAACGAAAGATACACTAATCCACCTAAATTCAGGAGAAAGAGGTGGCTGCCATAGTCAAGTGCGGGAGTCCATCCGCAAGTTAGTTGAAACTTCTGGATTTAAGGGTGAAGGTGTTAAGACACATATCAACCTCAGAGAACCATGGAAGAGGAGCAGAGTGAGGTGACTGCTGCAATCGAACCCCAATTCTGTTCCCATTTCGTCTGCTCAGCGTTAAGGTAGCAAACTGGAGGTGACTGCATGAATCAAACCCCGGTTTCCTGTCTACCACTCGAAGTGGAGTGCTGATTGAATTGACTGTTACAATCTAAGTCAGCCCCCTTTTTCTTTGGCAGGAGCTTAGGTTCAATCCAGCCCCAACCAGTCGCTTAAACCGCTGGTGGGTATCGAGTGTGTTTACAGTGGTTGCAATTTGCTGACAGTGACTAGTGCAGTCGAGCTCAGCGAAACTCCCGAACCATGATCCCACGCTGGGGGAGAACTATTTCCGCCTGGTCCACGGAAAGAAGAAACGTTTGAAATGACTGTTTCAATCGACCCTAAAATTGCTCTCCACCCTCTTGCAGGTAATTCCAAGTCGGGTGACTGATACAATGCACAATGTGTACACTTAATTGGATGATGCATTGGAAGTTGAGTTAGAATATCGAACAGATTGCACACCCAGACAAGTTTTGCAGGGTAGGATTATTTTACGCTGGCAGGTGGTAATCTTCAAAATACGAAACTCGTACTCAGCACCGGTATTGGGGGTTTTCGCGATTTCCCTGCGCAAACATCTTGGCATTCGAATGCAGGGCGGGAAGGAGCAGCGTTCCAATTATTTCACGAGTGGATGCAATCGAAAAATTTAGTTTAAGTTTTTAAGTTTCAAAATTTGTTAGTTACGTTTTCGTCTTCAGTTAAGTATTCGCCTGTCCCGTGAAGTACGATATAAGGATATCACTCCAGCGCACCCGAACGGCGCTTATCGTAAAAGATGACTAAGGGGAATATCACATCCAGGAGGACCATTCCAGCTAAAATTCTTGAGTGAAACACACATAACCATAGCAAAACTTCCGGCTCGAAGAAAAAAATCTACTTTACAAAGTGTTTAGCGGCATACAAACTACACAGAGTACACAAAGTCCATCTTCAATTCAATCAATACCATTAATAGCAACACAAAGAACGCGCGTCCATCGACATCCACAGCAGAAACATCCTGTCAATCGTTCCTTCCACGCACACCAACAATAAACGTCGAATTGGAAACATCTGAAGATATCACTGGTGCCTCGGACAGTCATCCCATCCCCCATAATGCGTTTTGAAGATGAAACTGCAGATATAAGAATGAAGATACTTTCAAAAAGCAAAAGAAAATCAAAAGCCTGCGATAAAGATATTTTCGAAAATATGCTTGAGGACCAAATAAAAATAAAAGAAATTTTCTACGACGAGGTGAATAATTCCTTAAATCCCATTTAGGTCCAGTTGAAAGAAGGCTGCCACTATAATAGAAATAATTTATATTCGGAAGAGAAACGGCTTAAATTGTACAAAGTGCAACCGGAACAGGAAGTGAAGCAGCGAGTAGAAGGAAATAGGTTCAAAATTATGGATCGGGAAATAAAATATATACAAATAGTAATTGAGGAGCACGAACTGTACAAAGCAAACTGGAATCCGGATGAGTAAATTTATTTTTACCTCTGCTCACTTCATTTCATACCAATGGAGCACAATGGACTTACCTCCGGTCTAAGTGTGTCCTCATCGAGGGGCGGTTCCAACCAACTTCATTTGATTAGACTAAAATTAAAATTTGTCTTGAATAAACGGAGAACCACGCAGGAAGCGGACCAGTAGGGATGAAGTTAAGTGGGAGGGCTATGATACCTTTAATCGTGATCATAGCCTCACCGCCATTAAGGGAGGAGAAAGTGTTTAACAAACATTTCTTCATGTCTCAAATAAAATTTAATTTTTCACATCCTTTCGAATAGTTACCGTTAGTTGGTGTTTTTTCTTTTTATAATTTGCCAGCTAAAGGGGTTTTTCTGTAAGTGTTACAGTACCCTTATTTTGCTAAGAACATAGCGGAAGCCAATGGCGTATTTCATTGCATGCTTTTCGGTGCTACTTTTTTTGTCGGGGAGGGAGACTTTCTACACTCGAGCACTCAGACTCAATACTGGTCCAGGAAGACACACCTGTTACAGTTGGATAGATAGATAGATAGATAGATAGATAGATATAATTTTTATTTCTTATAAATTTTTACAATATTTCCCAAGATTGCATTAAGTCAATCCTGTTTTGACTCGATTCGCATTTTAATTTGAATGGAATCCACATTCAAACTCTCATAGTCTAGTTAATACATGAACCCACAATTAATAGCGCTGAATGCTGCTTTTTTCTGAATGTCTTTTCAATGGAATTTATTGACAGAATGAGGTTAAAAACGAATACTTTAAACATTTTTTTTTTCGGATTTTTACGCGTTTCCTTAATGCAATTTTATAGATAATTTAATCTAGAATTCAGTCATATTTATTTTATCGCTGTAGGTCAACTGGTTTGGCAGATATCGAAGAAATAGTGCAGGATAATGTTGGTTTTTTTTTGTATCTAAAATTAAAATCTATTAATGCAATTTTATAGATAATTTAATCTAGAATTCAGTCATATTTATTTTATCGCTGTAGGTCAACTGGTTTGGCAGATATCGAAGAAATAGTGCAGGATAATGTTGGTTTTTTTTTTTGTATCTAAAATTAAAATCTATTAATGCAATTTTATAGATAATTTAATCTAGAATTCAGTCATATTTATTTTATCGCTGTAGGTCAACTGGTTTGGCAGATATCGAAGAAATAGTGCAGGATAATGTTGGTTTTTTTTTGTATCTAAAATTAAAATCTATTAATGCAATTTTATAGATAATTTAATCTAGAATTCAGTCATATTTATTTTATCGCTGTAGGTCAACTGGTTTGGCAGATATCGAAGAAATAGTGCAGGATAATGTTGGTTTTTTTTTGTATCTAAAATTAAAATCTATTAATGCAATTTTATAGATAATTTAATCTAGAATTCAGTCATATTTATTTTATCGCTGTAGGTCAACTGGTTTGGCAGATATCGAAGAAATAGTGCAGGATAATGTTGGTTTTTTTTTTGTATCTAAAATTAAAATCTATTAATGCAATTTTATAGATAATTTAATCTAGAATTCAGTCATATTTATTTTATCGCTGTAGGTCAACTGGTTTGGCAGATATCGAAGAAATAGTGCAGGATAATGTTGGTTTTTTTTGTATCTAAAATTAAAATCTATTAATGCAATTTTATAGATAATTTAATCTAGAATTCAGTCATATTTATTTTATCGCTGTAGGTCAACTGGTTTGGCAGATATCGAAGAAATAGTGCAGGATAATGTTGGTTTTTTTTTGTATCTAAAATTAAAATCTATTAATGCAATTTTATAGATAATTTAATCTAGAATTCAGTCATATTTATTTTATCGCTGTAGGTCAACTGGTTTGGCAGATATCGAAGAAATAGTGCAGGATAATGTTGGTTTTTTTTTGTATCTAAAATTAAAATCTATTAATGCAACTTTATAGATAATTTAATCTAGAATTCAGTCATATTTATTTTATCGCTGTAGGTCAACTGGTTTGGCAGATATCGAAGAAATAGTGCAGGATAATGTTGGTTTTTTTTTGTATCTAAAATTAAAATCTATTAATGCAATTTTATAGATAATTTAATCTACAATTCAGTCATATTTATTTTATCGCTGTAGGTCAACTGGTTTGGCAGATATCGAAGAAATAGTGCAGGATAATGTTGGTTTTTTTTTTGTATCTAAAATTAAAATCTATTAATGCAATTTTATAGATAATTTAATCTAGAATTCAGTCATATTTATTTTATCGCTGTAGGTCAACTGGTTTGGCAGATATCGAAGAAATAGTGCAGGATAATGTTGGTTTTTTTTTTGTATCTAAAATTAAAATCTATTAATGCAATTTTATAGATAATTTAATCTAGAATTCAGTCATATTTATTTTATCGCTGTAGGTCAACTGGTTTGGCAGATATCGAAGAAATAGTGCAGGATAATGTTGGTTTTTTTTTGTATCTAAAATTAAAATCTATTAATGCAACTTTATAGATAATTTAATCTAGAATTCAGTCATATTTATTTTATCGCTGTAGGTCAACTGGTTTGGCAGATATCGAAGAAATAGTGCAGGATAATGTTGGTTTTTTTTTGTATCTAAAATTAAAATCTATTAATGCAATTTTATAGATAATTTAATCTAGAATTCAGTCATATTTATTTTATCGCTGTAGGTCAACTGGTTTGGCAGATATCGAAGAAATAGTGCAGGATAATGTTGGTTTTTTTTTGTATCTAAAATTAAAATCTATTAATGCAACTTTATAGATAATTTAATCTAGAATTCAGTCATATTTATTTTATCGCTGTAGGTCAACTGGTTTGGCAGATATCGAAGAAATAGTGCAGGATAATGTTGGTTTTTTTTTGTATCTAAAATTAAAATCTATTAATGCAATTTTATAGATAATTTAATCTAGAATTCAGTCATATTTATTTTATCGCTGTAGGTCAACTGGTTTGGCAGATATCGAAGAAATAGTGCAGGATAATGTTGGTTTTTTTTTTGTATCTAAAATTAAAATCTATTAATGCAACTTTATAGATAATTTAATCTAGAATTCAGTCATATTTATTTTATCGCTGTAGGTCAACTGGTTTGGCAGATATCGAAGAAATAGTGCAGGATAATGTTGGTTTTTTTTTGTATCTAAAATTAAAATCTATTAATGCAATTTTATAGATAATTTAATCTAGAATTCAGTCATATTTATTTTATCGCTGTAGGTCAACTGGTTTGGCAGATATCGAAGAAATAGTGCAGGATAATGTTGGTTTTTTTTTGTATCTAAAATTAAAATCTATTAATGCAACTTTATAGATAATTTAATCTAGAATTCAGTCATATTTATTTTATCGCTGTAGGTCAACTGGTTTGGCAGATATCGAAGAAATAGTGCAGGATAATGTTGGTTTTTTTTTGTATCTAAAATTAAAATCTATTAATGCAATTTTATAGATAATTTAATCTAGAATTCAGTCATATTTATTTTATCGCTGTAGGTCAACTGGTTTGGCAGATATCGAAGAAATAGTGCAGGATAATGTTGGTTTTTTTTTGTATCTAAAGTTAAAATCTATTAATGCAATTTTATAGATAATTTAATCTAGAATTCAGTCATATTTATTTTATCGCTGTAGGTCAACTGGTTTGGCAGATATCGAAGAAATAGTGCAGGATAATGTTGGTTTTTTTTTGTATCTAAAATTAAAATCTATTAATGCAATTTTATAGATAATTTAATCTAGAATTCAGTCATATTTATTTTATCGCTGTAGGTCAACTGGTTTGGCAGATATCGAAGAAATAGTGCAGGATAATGTTGGTTTTTTTTTGTATCTAAAATTAAAATCTATTAATGCAACTTTATAGATAATTTAATCTAGAATTCAGTAATATTTATTTTATCGCTGTAGGTCAACTGGTTTGGCAGATATCGAAGAAATAGTGCAGGATAATGTTGGTTTTTTTTTGTATCTAAAATTAAAATCTATTAATGCAATTTTATAGATAATTTAATCTAGAATTCAGTCATATTTATTTTATCGCTGTAGGTCAACTGGTTTGGCAGATATCGAAGAAATAGTGCAGGATAATGTTGGTTTTTTTTTGTATCTAAAATTAAAATCTATTAATGCAATTTTATAGATAATTTAATCTAGAATTCAGTCATATTTATTTTATCGCTGTAGGTCAACTGGTTTGGCAGATATCGAAGAAATAGTGCAGGATAATGTTGGTTTTTTTTGTATCTAAAATTAAAATCTATTAATGCAACTTTATAGATAATTTAATCTAGAATTCAGTCATATTTATTTTATCGCTGTAGGTCAACTGGTTTGGCAGATATCGAAGAAATAGTGCAGGATAATGTTGGTTTTTTTTTGTATCTAAAATTAAAATCTATTAATGCAATTTTATAGATAATTTAATCTAGAATTCAGTCATATTTATTTTATCGCTGTAGGTCAACTGGTTTGGCAGATATCGAAGAAATAGTGCAGGATAATGTTGGTTTTTTTTTGTATCTAAAGTTAAAATCTATTAATGCAATTTTATAGATAATTTAATCTAGAATTCAGTCATATTTATTTTATCGCTGTAGGTCAACTGGTTTGGCAGATATCGAAGAAATAGTGCAGGATAATGTTGGTTTTTTTTTGTATCTAAAATTAAAATCTATTAATGCAATTTTATAGATAATTTAATCTAGAATTCAGTCATATTTATTTTATCGCTGTAGGTCAACTGGTTTGGCAGATATCGAAGAAATAGTGCAGGATAATGTTGGTTTTTTTTTGTATCTAAAATTAAAATCTATTAATGCAATTTTATAGATAATTTAATCTAGAATTCAGTAATATTTATTTTATCGCTGTAGGTCAACTGGTTTGGCAGATATCGAAGAAATAGTGCAGGATAATGTTGGTTTTTTTTTGTATCTAAAATTAAAATCTATTAATGCAATTTTATAGATAATTTAATCTAGAATTCAGTCATATTTATTTTATCGCTGTAGGTCAACTGGTTTGGCAGATATCGAAGAAATAGTGCAGGATAATGTTGGTTTTTTTTTGTATCTAAAATTAAAATCTATTAATGCAATTTTATAGATAATTTAATCTAGAATTCAGTCATATTTATTTTATCGCTGTAGGTCAAATGGTTTGGCAGATATCGAAGAAATAGTGCAGGATAATGTTGGTTTTTTTTTGTATCTAAAATTAAAATCTATTAATGCAATTTTATAGATAATTTAATCTAGAATTCAGTCATATTTATTTTATCGCTGTAGGTCAACTGGTTTGGCAGATATCGAAGAAATAGTGCAGGATAATGTTGGTTTTTTTTTGTATCTAAAATTAAAATCTATTAATGCAATTTTATAGATAATTTAATCTAGAATTCAGTCATATTTATTTTATCGCTGTAGGTCAACTGGTTTGGCAGATATCGAAGAAATAGTGCAGGATAATGTTGGTTTTTTTTTGTATCTAAAATTAAAATCTATTAATGCAATTTTATAGATAATTTAATCTAGAATTCAGTCATATTTATTTTATCGCTGTAGGTCAACTGGTTTGGCAGATATCGAAGAAATAGTGCAGGATAATGTTGGTTTTTTTTTGTATCTAAAATTAAAATCTATTAATGCAATTTTATAGATAATTTAATCTAGAATTCAGTCATATTTATTTTATCGCTGTAGGTCAACTGGTTTGGCAGATATCGAAGAAATAGTGCAGGATAATGTTGGTTTTTTTTTGTATCTAAAATTAAAATCTATTAATGCAATTTTATAGATAATTTAATCTAGAATTCAGTCATATTTATTTTATCGCTGTAGGTCAACTGGTTTGGCAGATATAGAAGAAATAGTGCAGGATAATGTTGGTTTTTTTTTGTATCTAAAATTAAAATCTATTAATGCAATTTTATAGATAATTTAATCTAGAATTCAGTCATATTTATTTTATCGCTGTAGGTCAACTGGTTTGGCAGATATCGAAGAAATAGTGCAGGATAATGTTGTTTTTTTTTTGTATCTAAAATTAAAATCTATTAATGCAATTTTATAGATAATTTAATCTAGAATTCAGTCATATTTATTTTATCGCTGTAGGTCAACTGGTTTGGCAGATATCGAAGAAATAGTGCAGGATAATGTTGGTTTTTTTTTGTATCTAAAATTAAAATCTATTAATGCAATTTTATAGATAATTTAATCTAGAATTCAGTCATATTTATTTCATCGCTGTAGGTCAACTGGTTTGGCAGATATCGAAGAAATAGTGCAGGATAATGTTGGTTTTTTTTTGTATCTAAAATTAAAATCTATTAATGCAACTTTATAGATAATTTAATCTAGAATTCAGTCATATTTATTTTATCGCTGTAGGTCAACTGGTTTGGCAGATATCGAAGAAATAGTGCAGGATAATGTTGGTTTTTTTTTGTATCTAAAATTAAAATCTATTAATGCAATTTTATAGATAATTTAATCTAGAATTCAGTCATATTTATTTTATCGCTGTAGGTCAACTGGTTTGGCAGATATCGAAGAAATAGTGCAGGATAATGTTGGTTTTTTTTTGTATCTAAAATTAAAATCTATTAATGCAACTTTATAGATAATTTAATCTAGAATTCAGTCATATTTATTTTATCGCTGTAGGTCAACTGGTTTGGCAGATATCGAAGAAATAGTGCAGGATAATGTTGGTTTTTTTTTGTATCTAAAATTAAAATCTATTAATGCAATTTTATAGATAATTTAATCTAGAATTCAGTCATATTTATTTTATCGCTGTAGGTCAACTGGTTTGGCAGATATCGAAGAAATAGTGCAGGATAATGTTGGTTTTTTTTTGTATCTAAAATTAAAATCTATTAATGCAACTTTATAGATAATTTAATCTAGAATTCAGTCATATTTATTTTATCGCTGTAGGTCAACTGGTTTGGCAGATATCGAAGAAATAGTGCAGGATAATGTTGGTTTTTTTTTGTATCTAAAATTAAAATCTATTAATGCAATTTTATAGATAATTTAATCTAGAATTCAGTCATATTTATTTTATCGCTGTAGGTCAACTGGTTTGGCAGATATCGAAGAAATAGTGCAGGATAATGTTGGTTTTTTTTTGTATCTAAAGTTAAAATCTATTAATGCAATTTTATAGATAATTTAATCTAGAATTCAGTCATATTTATTTTATCGCTGTAGGTCAACTGGTTTGGCAGATATCGAAGAAATAGTGCAGGATAATGTTGGTTTTTTTTTGTATCTAAAATTAAAATCTATTAATGCAATTTTATAGATAATTTAATCTAGAATTCAGTCATATTTATTTTATCGCTGTAGGTCAACTGGTTTGGCAGATATCGAAGAAATAGTGCAGGATAATGTTGGTTTTTTTTTGTATCTAAAATTAAAATCTATTAATGCAATTTTATAGATAATTTAATCTAGAATTCAGTCATATTTATTTTATCGCTGTAGGTCAACTGGTTTGGCAGATATCGAAGAAATAGTGCAGGATAATGTTGGTTTTTTTTTGTATCTAAAATTAAAATCTATTAATGCAACTTTATAGATAATTTAATCTAGAATTCAGTAATATTTATTTTATCGCTGTAGGTCAACTGGTTTGGCAGATATCGAAGAAATAGTGCAGGATAATGTTGGTTTTTTTTGTATCTAAAATTAAAATCTATTAATGCAATTTTATAGATAATTTAATCTAGAATTCAGTCATATTTATTTTATCGCTGTAGGTCAACTGGTTTGGCAGATATCGAAGAAATAGTGCAGGATAATGTTGGTTTTTTTTTGTATCTAAAATTAAAATCTATTAATGCAATTTTATAGATAATTTAATCTAGAATTCAGTCATATTTATTTTATCGCTGTAGGTCAACTGGTTTGGCAGATATCGAAGAAATAGTGCAGGATAATGTTGGTTTTTTTTGTATCTAAAATTAAAATCTATTAATGCAACTTTATAGATAATTTAATCTAGAATTCAGTCATATTTATTTTATCGCTGTAGGTCAACTGGTTTGGCAGATATCGAAGAAATAGTGCAGGATAATGTTGGTTTTTTTTTGTATCTAAAATTAAAATCTATTAATGCAATTTTATAGATAATTTAATCTAGAATTCAGTCATATTTATTTTATCGCTGTAGGTCAACTGGTTTGGCAGATATCGAAGAAATAGTGCAGGATAATGTTGGTTTTTTTTTGTATCTAAAGTTAAAATCTATTAATGCAACTTTATAGATAATTTAATCTAGAATTCAGTCATATTTATTTTATCGCTGTAGGTCAACTGGTTTGGCAGATATCGAAGAAATAGTGCAGGATAATGTTGGTTTTTTTTTGTATCTAAAATTAAAATCTATTAATGCAATTTTATAGATAATTTAATCTAGAATTCAGTCATATTTATTTTATCGCTGTAGGTCAACTGGTTTGGCAGATATCGAAGAAATAGTGCAGGATAATGTTGGTTTTTTTTTGTATCTAAAATTAAAATCTATTAATGCAATTTTATAGATAATTTAATCTAGAATTCAGTAATATTTATTTTATCGCTGTAGGTCAACTGGTTTGGCAGATATCGAAGAAATAGTGCAGGATAATGTTGGTTTTTTTTTGTATCTAAAATTAAAATCTATTAATGCAATTTTATAGATAATTTAATCTAGAATTCAGTCATATTTATTTTATCGCTGTAGGTCAACTGGTTTGGCAGATATCGAAGAAATAGTGCAGGATAATGTTGGTTTTTTTTTTGTATCTAAAATTAAAATCTATTAATGCAATTTTATAGATAATTTAATCTAGAATTCAGTCATATTTATTTTATCGCTGTAGGTCAAATGGTTTGGCAGATATCGAAGAAATAGTGCAGGATAATGTTGGTTTTTTTTTGTATCTAAAATTAAAATCTATTAATGCAATTTTATAGATAATTTAATCTAGAATTCAGTCATATTTATTTTATCGCTGTAGGTCAACTGGTTTGCAGATATCGAAGAAATAGTGCAGGATAATGTTGGTTTTTTTTTTGTATCTAAAATTAAAATCTATTAATGCAATTTTATAGATAATTTAATCTAGAATTCAGTACATATTTATTTTATCGCTGTAGGTCAACTGGTTTGGCAGATATCGAAGAAATAGTGCAGGATAATGTTGGTTTTTTTTGTATCTAAAATTAAAATCTATTAATGCAATTTTATAGATAATTTAATCTAGAATTCAGTCATATTTATTTTATCGCTGTAGGTCAACTGGTTTGGCAGATATCGAAGAAATAGTGCAGGATAATGTTGGTTTTTTTTTGTATCTAAAATTAAAATCTATTAATGCAATTTTATAGATAATTTAATCTAGAATTCAGTCATATTTATTTTATCGCTGTAGGTCAACTGGTTTGGCAGATATCGAAGAAATAGTGCAGGATAATGTTGGTTTTTTTTTGTATCTAAAATTAAAATCTATTAATGCAATTTTATAGATAATTTAATCTAGAATTCAGTCATATTTATTTTATCGCTGTAGGTCAACTGGTTTGGCAGATATAGAAGAAATAGTGCAGGATAATGTTGGTTTTTTTTTGTATCTAAAATTAAAATCTATTAATGCAATTTTATAGATAATTTAATCTAGAATTCAGTCATATTTATTTTATCGCTGTAGGTCAACTGGTTTGGCAGATATCGAAGAAATAGTGCAGGATAATGTTGTTTTTTTTTTGTATCTAAAATTAAAATCTATTAATGCAATTTTATAGATAATTTAATCTAGAATTCAGTCATATTTATTTTATCGCTGTAGGTCAACTGGTTTGGCAGATATCGAAGAAATAGTGCAGGATAATGTTGGTTTTTTTTTGTATCTAAAATTAAAATCTATTAATGCAATTTTATAGATAATTTAATCTAGAATTCAGTCATATTTATTTCATCGCTGTAGGTCAACTGGTTTGGCAGATATCGAAGAAATAGTGCAGGATAATGTTGGTTTTTTTTGTATCTAAAATTAAAATCTATTAATGCAACTTTATAGATAATTTAATCTAGAATTCAGTAATATTTATTTTATCGCTGTAGGTCAACTGGTTTGCAGATATCGAAGAAATAGTGCAGGATAATGTTGGTTTTTTTTTTGTATCTAAAATTAAAATCTATTAATGCAATTTTATAGATAATTTAATCTAGAATTCAGTCATATTTATTTTATCGCTGTAGGTCAACTGGTTTGGCAGATATCGAAGAAATAGTGCAGGATAATGTTGGTTTTTTTTGTATCTAAAATTAAAATCTATTAATGCAATTTTATAGATAATTTAATCTAGAATTCAGTATATTTATTTTATCGCTGTAGGTCAACTGGTTTGGCAGATATCGAAGAAATAGTGCAGGATAATGTTGGTTTTTTTTTGTATCTAAAATTAAAATCTATTAATGCAATTTTATAGATAATTTAATCTAGAATTCAGTCATATTTATTTTATCGCTGTAGGTCAACTGGTTTGGCAGAATATCGAAGAAATAGTGCAGGATAATGTTGGTTTTTTTTTGTATCTAAAATTAAAATCTATTAATGCAATTTTATAGATAATTTAATCTAGAATTCCGTCATATTTATTTTATCGCTGTAGGTCAACTGGTTTGGCAGATATCGAAGAAATAGTGCAGGATAATGTTGGTTTTTTTTGTATCTAAAATTAAAATCTATTAATGCAATTTTATAGATAATTTAATCTAGAATTCAGTCATATTTATTTTATCGCTGTAGGTCAACTGGTTTGGCAGATATCGAAGAAATAGTGCAGGATAATGTTGGTTTTTTTTTGTATCTAAAATTAAAATCTATTAATGCAATTTTATAGATAATTTAATCTAGAATTCAGTCATATTTATTTTATCGCTGTAGGTCAACTGGTTGGCAGATATCGAAGAAATAGTGCAG